>JAWMAR010002292.1:47500-60198 GCA_036785375.1 Leucoraja ocellata
CATCCCTGCCTTCTCTCCATACCCCCTGATCCCTTTAGCCACAAGGGCCACATCTAACTCCCTCTTAAATATTGCCAATGAACTGTGTGGCCTCAACTACCCTCTGTGGCAGAGAATTCCACAGATTCACCGCTCTCTGTGTGAAAAATGTTTTTCTCATCTCTGTCCTAAAAGATTTCCCTCTTATCCTTAAGCTGTGTGACCCCTTGTCCTGGACTTCCCCAACATCGGGAACAATCTTCCTGCATCCAGCCTGTCCAACCCTTTAAGAATGTTGTAAGTTTCTATAAGATCCCCCCCTCAATCTCTTAAATTCTAGCGAGTACAATCCAGTCTTTCTACCTATGAAAGTCCTGACATCCCAGGAATCAGTCTGGTGAACCTTCTCTGTGCTCCCTCTATGGCAAGAATGTCCTTCCTCAGATTAGGAGACCAAAACTGTACGCAATACTCCAGGTGTGGTCTCACCAAGACCCTGTACAACTGCAGTAGAACTGCACTTCAACTCCCCCTCCCACTCCGCCTCCGACCTCTCTGTCCTGGGTCTCCTCCATGGCCACAGCGAGCAGCACTTGAAATTGGAGGAACAGCACCTCATA
Source organism: Leucoraja ocellata (assembly GCA_036785375.1). Taxonomy (NCBI): domain Eukaryota; kingdom Metazoa; phylum Chordata; class Chondrichthyes; order Rajiformes; family Rajidae; genus Leucoraja; species Leucoraja ocellata. The sequence goes on from JAWMAR010002292.1 coordinate 48,100, forward strand.
TTCCGTTTGGGGAGTCTGCATCCCGGGGGCATAAACATCGAATTCTCCCAATTTTGTTAGTCCTTGCTGTCTCCTCCCCTTCCTCAGTCCCCCTGCTGTCTCCTCCCATCCCCCAGCCTTCGGGCTCCTCCTCCTTTTTCCTTTCTTGTCCCCGCCCACCCCCGCCCCCAATCAGTCTGAAGAAGGGTTTAAGCCCAAAACGTTGCCTATTTCCTTCGCTCCATAGATGCTGTTGCACCTGCTGAGTTTCTCCAGCTTTTTTGTGTAACCTGCAGTAGAACCTCCCTGCTCCTGTACTCAAATCCCTCCCGAAAAACAGATCCTGTACTCAAATCCCTCCCGAAAAACAGATCCTGTACTCAACTGAAGGAAGGTCAGTGGCGTGTTGATTCCGGCTCTGACCCTCCCTAGTCTGGGTCAGTAAAACACTGAATCAAATACTGTAGTCCAAAGCCTTTATTCACAGCGGGGTCCACTCACTGGAGCCCGCAGCAGCCTCGTGCAAACAGAACAGATAAAGATGACCGACACACTCCCCCAACGAACCGATCCCCTATCAATACAGATCTACCGTGGCGGGAACATACAGAGGGACGCAACCTTTAGCCCAATCACAGATACAGAACAAGCGTCAGTGCATTGAAACAAAACAGAGGCTTGGTGGTGACAGGTGGGTCACGTGATTCCCAGCCATTGGGTCCCCAGCACCTGTGAAGCCAAGTTTCACAATCACCTCACTTTCCCAACGCAACCCCTATTCTTGCTTATTCATAAGCAAGCCCCTGGCGGGCCAAAGAAATGCTTCATATAACATATAACCATATAACAATTACATCTCGGCCCTACAAGTCCGTGCCGAACAAATTTTTTTTCCCCTTAGTCCCACCTGCCTGCACTCATACCATAACCCTCCATTCCCTTCTCATCCATATGCCTATCCAATTTATTTTTAAATGATACCAATGAACCTGCCTCCACCACTTCCACTGGGAGCTCATTCCACACCGCTACCACTCTCTGAGTAAAGAAGTTCCCCCTCATATTACCCCTAAACTTCTGTCCCTTAATTCTGAAGTCATGTCCTCTTGTTTGAATCTTCCCTATTCTCAAAGGGAAAAGCTTGTCCACATCAACTCTGTCTATCCCCCTCATCATTTTAAAGACCTCTATCAGGTCCCCCCTTAACCTTCACTTCATCACCAAACAGTCTGAAGAAACACCACATCACATCGGGCAACTGGGAGAACTCCCCTCTCCCGTTCCGTATCCGACCCCTCCCATTCCGTATCTGAATCCGACCTCTGTCCTGGGTCTCCTCCATGGCCAGAGCGAGCAGCACCGGAAATTGGAGGAGCAGCACCTCGTATTCCGCCTGGGGAGTCTGCATCCTGGGAGCATGAACATTGAATTCTCCCAATTTTGTTAGCCCTTGCTGTCTCCTCCCTTTCCTATCTCTCCCTCAACCCTCGGGCTCCCCCGCCTCCCTTTTCCTTTCTTCTCCCCCCACCCCCCATCAGTCTGAAGAAGGGTTTCGGTCCGAAACGTTGCCCATTTCCTTCGCTCCATAGATGCTGCTGCACCCGCTGAGTTTCTCCAGCATTTTTGTGTACCTTCGATTTTCCAGCATCTGCACAGTTCCTTCTTAAGGACATTGCCCTGGAAAGGCGCTCCTGGACGAAATCCGTGCAGGAAGGAGCTATGCGTCACGAGACGGAGCTAGGTCGTGTCGCAGAGACAAGGCAACAGCACCGTAAGGAGAGAGGGAGAAGGGGGCCCCACAGACATCTGCAGCCCCACAAGTGGACGACCCTATGGAGAGGAGAGGACAGTCACACCCGTTTCCAGTGCCCGCTGATGATGGGGTGGAGTTTGCATGCTGGTAGGCATGGACTAGGTGGGCCGAAGGGACTGTTTCCGCGCTGTATCTCTAAATTAAACCAATAAACTTTGATGTGGCTCGGAGAGTGGTAGCGGTGTGGAATGAGCTTCCAGTGGAAGTGGTGGAGGCAGGTTCAATTTTATCATTTAAAAACAAATTGGATAGGTATACAGATGATACTAAAATAGGTGGGGTTGCGGGTAATGAAGTAGAGTTTCAAAGTCTACAGAGAGATTTATGCCAATTGGAAGAGTGGGCTGAAAGATGGCAGATGGAGTTTAATGCTGATAAGTGTGAGGTGCTACATCTTGGCAGGACAAATCAAAATAGGACGTACATGGTAAATGGTAGGGAATTGAAGAATGTAGGTGAACAGAGGGATCTGGGAATAACTGTGCACAGTTCCCTGAAAGTGGAATCTCATGTAGATAGGGTGGTAAATAAAGCTTTTGGTGTGCTGGCCTTTATAAATCAGAGCATTGAGTATAGAAGCTGGGATGTAATGTTAAAATTGTACAAGGCATTGGTGAGGCCAATTCTGGAGTATGGTGTACAATTTTGGTCGCCTAATTATAGGAAGGATGTCAACAAAATAGAGAGAGTACAGAGGAGATTTACTAGAATGTTGCCTGGGTTTAAGCAACTAAGTTACAGAGAAAGGTTGAACAAGTTAGGGCTTTATTCTTTGGAGCGCAGAAGGTTAAGGGGGGACTTGATAGAGGTTTTTAAAATGATGAGAGGGATAGACGGAGTTGACGTGGAAAAGCTTTTCCCACTGAGAGTAGGGAAGATTCAAACATGGGGACATGACTTGAGAATTAAGGGACTGAAGTTTAGGGGTAACATGAGGGGGAACTTCTTTACTCAGAGAGTGGTGGCTGTGTGGAATGAGCTTCCAGTGGAAGTGGTGGAGGCAGGTTCGTTTTTTATCATTTAAAATAAATTGGATAGTTATATGGATGGGAAGGGAATGGAGGGTTATGGTCTGAGCGCAGGTATATGGGACTAGGGGAGATTATGTGTTCGGCACGGACTAGAAGGGTCGAGATGGCCTGTTTCCGTGCTGTAATTGTTATATGGTTATATGGTATATGGATGGGAAGGGAATGGAGGGTTATGGTCTGAGTGCAGGTAGATGGGACTAGGGGAGGATAAGTGTTTGGCACGGACTTGTAGGGCCGAGATGGCCTGTTTCCGTGCTGTAATTGTTATATGGTTATATGGCACTTTAATAATAGTTTACATGCTCATGTCATTGAAGCAGAATGAGGCCATTCGGCCCAACAAGTCTACTCCGCCATTCAATCATGGCTGATCTATCTCTCCCTCCCAACTCCATTCTCCTGCCTTCTCCCTATAACCCCTGACACCCGCACTAATCAAGAATCAGTCACTCACCATTGTATAAATATTCATTGACTTGGGCACCATAATCGTCATTGGCAATGAGCTCCACAGATTCACCACCCTCTGACTAAAGAAAAGTCTTCAGTAGCCAAAAAATGCTGGAGTAACTCAGCGGGTGAGGCAGCATCTATGGAGAGAAGGAATAGGCGACGGAACGTCGCCTATTCCTTCTCTCCATAGATGCTGCCTCACCCGCTGAGTTTCTCCAGCATTTTTTGGCTACCTTTGATTTTTCCAGCATCTCAAGTTCAAGAGAGTTTATTGTCATGTGTCCCTGATAGGACAATGAAATTCTTGCTTTGCTTCAGCACACAGAACATAGTAGGCATTGACTACAGAACAGATCAGTGTGTCCATATACCATGATATAAATATATACACACATGAATAAATAAACTGATGCAAATAACAGATAATGGGTTATTAATAATCAGAGTTTTGTCTGAGCCAGGTTCAATAGCCTGATGGCTGTGGGGAAGAAGCTATTTGTGAACCTTCTCTACATACCCCCTGATCCCCTTAGCCACAAGGGCCACATCTAACTCCCTCTTAAATATAGCCAATGAACTGTGGCCTCAACTACCCTCTGTGGCAGAGAGTTCCAGAGATTCACCACTCTCTGTGTGAAAAAAGTTTTCCTCATCTCGGCCCTAAAAGATTTCCCCCTTATCCTTAAGCTGTGACCCCTTGTTCTGGACTTCCCCAACATCGGGAACAATCTTCCTGCATCTAGCCTGTCCAACCCCTTAAGAATTTTGTAAGTTTCTATAAGATGCCCCCTCAATCTCCTAAATTCTAGAGAGTATAAACCAAGTCTATCCAGTCTTTCTTCATAAGACAGTCCTGACATCCCAGGAATCAGTCTGGTGAACCGTCTCTGCACTCCCTCTATGGCAATAATGTCCTTCCTCAGATTTGGAGACCAAAACTGTACACAATACTCCAGGTGTGGTCTCACCAAGACCCTGTACAACTGCAGTAGAACCTCCCTGCTCCTATACTCAAATCCTTTTGCAATGAAAGCTAACATACCATTGGCTTTCTTCACTGCCTGCTGCACCTGCATGCCTACCTTCAATGACTGGTGTACCATGACACCCAGGTCTCGCTGCATCTCCCCCTTTCCCAATCGGCCACCATTTAGATAATAGTCTGCTTTCCCGTTTTTGCCACCAAAATGGATAACCTCACATTTATCCACATTATACTGCACCTGCATGCCTACCTTCAATGACTGGTCTCTACGCTCACACATTTAAGGAACCCTTTCCCTTTAACTCCATCCTCCACTATTTGTTTATGACCGCAATGTTTACCTGCTTATCGGCCGATCAGATAATCCGAGGTCTTCAGGGAAACCATGTGATGGAGGATAAGCCAGGAATCATTTGGCAATGAGTGGCAGTGTGGACAATCTGTGACCCTGTAGACCAAGCGGAGGCTCTGCGATCATTTGGCTGAACTCAGTCCACCAGAACGTACCTGATCTCCCGATTGCCAAACACTCCAACTCCCCCTCCCATTCCCACACTGACCTTTGTGTCCTGGGCCTCCTCCACTGTCAGAGTGAGGCCCAGATAGGGTCGCCAACTTCCTCGCTCCCAAATGACCCCACGGCAATTTGTTGACCGACTGGGCCGTGTCTGGGTGAATGATGAGTTGGCCCCGGGTGCTGGACTGTACACAAAGTCCAGCCGGCGCCCCGTCCAACTCAGATTCAGATTCAGATTCAATTTTAATTGTCATTGTCAGTGTACAGTACAGAGACAACGAAATGCATTTAGCATCTCCCTGGAAGAGCGACATAGCAAACGATTTGAATAAATAATAATAAGTGTCCGGGGGGGGGGGGGGGTGGTGATTGGCAGTCACCGAGGTACGTTGTTGAGTAGAGTGACAGCCGCCGGGAAGAAGCTGTTCCTCGACCTGCTGGTTCGGCAACGGAGAGACCTGTAGCGCCTCCCGGACGGTAGGAGGGTAAACAGTCCATGGTTGGGGTGAGAGCAGTCCTTGGCGATGCTGAGCGCCCTCCGCAGACAGCGCTTGCTTTGGACAGACTCAATGGAGGGGAGCGAGGAACCGGTGATGCGTTGGGCAATTTTCACCACCCTCTGCAATGCCTTCCGGTCGGAGACAGAGCAGTTGCCGTACCATACTGTGATGCAGTTGGTAAGGATGCTCTCGATGGTGCAGCGGTAGAAGTTCACCAGGATCTGAGGAGGCAGATGGACCTTCTTCAGTCTCCTCAGGAAGAAGAGACGCTGGTGAGCCTTCTTGATCAGAGTAGAGGTATTGTGGGTCCAAGAGAGGTGATCGGAGATGTTGACTCCCAGGAACCTAAAGCTAGAAACACGTTCCACCTCCGTCCCGTTAATGTGGATGGGGGTGTGCGTGCCGCCCATGAACCGATGATCGGCCACGAGAAGGAGGGGTGGTGGTGGTGTCGGCGGTAAGCGAAGGTCCGAAGGTCGGACAGCTGGGCCGGGCTGCCAACCGACCGACGGGGCCACGGGCGAGGCGCTGCTGCTGCTGCTGCTGCTGCTGCTGCTGCTGCTGCACTCCACGGGATGCACTACGTCGGGACGGGTGAGGCGGGGCCGGACGACCAGACAGTCCCCTCGACCCGAGTAGTAGCGGTCAAACACGGGACAAGGGCGGTCCCGTACGGGACAAACCAATTTAGCCCAATATACGGGATGTCCCGGCTAATACGGAACAGTCAGCAACACTAGGCCCAGCGCTAATTGGAGGACCAGCATCTCATATCCGGTAGGCGGCGCGACTCACGTCAGCAGCGGCCTCTGCAGCCCGTCCGCGTTTTTATTATTTTTGTCTATGTTTTTATGTAGTTTTTGTTATTTTTTGTTGGGGTGTGTGTGTGTGGGGGGGTGGGTGGGGGTGGGTAACTTTTAAATCTCTCCCTGCACAGTTGGGGCTGCAATATGGAGCGGCCTCCAACTGGAGAAGACCGGGGACTCTGGTGCCGACGACTCACCTCACCGTCGCGGAGCTGGCCGAGTCCGGAGCGGGTGGAGCGGTGGTGGAGCGCTGCTGCTGCTGCTGCTGCTGCCCGACCTCCGGAGATTCGGAGGCTGCAACTGCGGGTCTGGCGGACGGCGGCACCGGGAGCCCGCGGGTCCCTGGAGGGAGACCGCTTTTCAGGGCTCCCGCAACGGCGACTTCTCCCGCCCGAGTTGCGGGGTCGAAGAGCTCCTGGAGCGGGGCCTGACATCACCGCCCCGCGCGGCTTGGAATGGCCGCGGGACTCTGCGAGCGCACGCCGGGGGCTCCAACACCAAGACCCGGTGTGCGACCTCGCACCACCCGGCGTGGCTTTAATGGCCGCGGGACAATCGCCATCGCCAGCCGGGGGCTTTGACTTTGACTCTGACATGGGGGGGGGGGGGGAGAGTGCAGTGGAGAGATAAGTTTTTTTGGCCTTCCATCACAGCGATGTGATGGATGTTTATGTAAATTATGTTGTGTCTTGGGTCTATTTGTTTGTAATGTATGGCTGCAGAAACGGCATTTCGTTTGGACCTCAAGGGGTCCAAATGACAATTAAATTGAATTAAATTAAAATTAAAATTAAAAATATTTCACTTGGGGCAGCTTACACCCCAGCGGTATGAACATTGACTTCTCTAACTTCAATTCAATTCAACTTTAATGTCATTGCACAAATACAAGTATCAGTACAAGGAAATGCAGTTTAGCGTCAGTCCGTAGTAGTTGTACATAAAGAAATTAAAAAAAATAGAAAGAGAGAAGATACAGAATAATCAAAAAATACAGAATAATTAAACAATGGGGACGGAGGGACCAGAGAAATCTATCGTCGGGACTCCGAGTTCAGCAATGTGATAGTGTTGTTGTAGAAGCTGTTCCTCATCCTACTAGTACGTGACCTGAGGCTCCTGTACCGCCTCCCTGATGGGAGGAGGGCAAACAGTCCATGGTTGGGGTGGGAGGGGTCTTTGATGATCTTTCCAGCCCGTCTCAGACACCGTTTTCGGTGGAGGGCATCCATGGCAGGGAGCGGGGCACCGATGATGTGCTGCGCGGTTTTCACCACCCGTTGTAGTGCCTTCCTGTCCGCAGCAGTGCCATACCGTGAAGCAGGTGGTCAGGATGCTCCCGATGGTGCAGCGGGATATGTTGGTCAGGATCTGGGGGGGACAGGTGGGCTTTCTTGAGCCTCCTCAGGAAGTAGAGGTGCTGCTGTGCCTTTTTGATCAGGTGTTGAGGGACCAGGACAAATCCTCCGAGATATGCACTCCGAGGAATTTATAGCTGGAGACACGCTCCACCTTAGTCCCGTTTATATGGATGGGGGTATGACTGCCCCCTCTGGTCTGCCTGAAGTCAACAATAATCTCCTTCGTCTTCTTGGAGTTGAGGACAAGGTTATTGTTGGCACACCAGGCTGTCAGGTGCTGGACCTCATCCCTGTAGGCTGACTCATCGTTGTCGCTGATCAGTCATTACCACTGTGGTATCGTCAGCAAACTTAATAATGGCTTCTCTAACTTCAAGTCAGCAAACTTAACAATGGCTACTCTAACTTCAAGTAATCCTTGCTTTCCCTCTCTCTCCCCTTTCCCGGTTTTCCAACCAGTCTTCCTGTCTCCGACTACATTCTATCTCTGTCCCGCCCGCTCCCCTGACTCTCAGTCTGAAGAAGGGTCTCGACCCGAAACGTCACCCATTCCTTCTCTCCAGAGATGCTGCCTGTCCCGCTGAGTTACTACAGCTTTTTGTGCCTATCATCTCTAGTTCCTTCCATAGGACATAGGTTCAAGGTGAAGGGGGGAAAGATTTGATAGGAATCTGAGGGGTAACTTTTTCACACAGAGGGTGGTGGGTGTATGGAACGAGCTGCTGGAGAAGTGGCTTGAGGCTGGGACTATCCCATCGTTTAACCATATAACCATATAACAATTACAGCACGGAAACAGGCCATCTCGACCCTTCTAGTCCGTGCCGAACACATAATCTCCCCTAGTCCCATCTACCTGCGCTCAGACCATAACCCTCCATTCCTTTCCCGTCCATATAACTATCCAATTTATTTTTAAATGATAAACATAGAAACATAGAAACATAGAAATTAGGTGCAGGAGTAGAGGCCATTCGGCCCTTCGAGCCTGCACCGCCATTCAATATGATCATGGCTGATCATCCAACTCAGTATCCCGTACCTGCCTTCTCTCCATACCCCCTGATCCCCTTAGCCACAAGGGCCACATCTAACTCCCTCTTAAATATAGCCAATGAACTGGCCTCAACTACCCTCTGTGGCAGAGAGTTCCAGAGATTCACCACTTAAAAACGAACCTGCCTCCACCACCTTCACTGGAAGCTCATTCCACACAGCCACCACTCTCTGAGTAAAGAAGTTCCCCCTCATGTTACCCCTAAACTTCAGTCCCTTAATTCTCAAGTCATGTCCTCTTGTTTGAATCTTCCCTACTCTCAGTGGGAAAAGCTTATCCACGTCAACTCTGTCTATCCCTCTCATCATTTTAAAGACCTCTATCAAGTCCCCCCTTAACCTTCTGCGCTCCAGAGAATAAAGCCCTAACTTGTTCAACCTTTCTCTGTAACTTAGTTGCTGAAACCCAGGCAACTTCATGTTTAAGAAACATTAAGACAGGTACATGGAAAGGACAGGATTTGGAGGGATATGGGCCAAACGCGGGCTGGTGGGACTAGTTTTAGCTGGTACACGTTGGCCGGTACTGGCATGTTGATTCCACACTGTATCTCTCTATGACTCTAAACAAACAGAGTAGGTACATTTGTCAGTGCAGTTCAGATTCTAAATGTCACGAGTGAATCAGTAACTTTGAATGGGTCGATAACTGACTGGTGATACTAATTGATTAGTTGGAGGCTTCCACAGATACATTGAGACAGTGAGCCTGGCTATCTTCATGTTCCAAGTGCGGCTTTTATCAAGAATGTGGCTTCCAATTCTCTCCTGTCTGATCGTCTCAGTAGCTGGACAAATACCTTCGTAAGTACAAGTAGATCGTAATTCTTAAATCCCTAAAATTCTTAAGGGATTGGACAGGAAAAATGTTCCCGATGTTGTGGGTAGTCCATAGAAACATGGAAAATAGGTGCAGGAGTAGGCCATTCGGCCCTTCGAGCCTGCACGGCCATTCAATATGGTCAAAAAATAGAGAGAGTACAGAGGAGATTTACTAGAATGTTGCCTGGGTTTCAACAACTAAGTTACAGAGATAGGTTCAATAAGTTAGGTCTTTATTCTCTGGAGCGCAGAAGGTTAAGGGGGGACTTGATAGAGATCTTTAAAATGATGAGAGGGGTAGACAGAGTTGATGTGGACAAGCTTTTCCCTTTGAGAATAGGGAAGATTCAAACAAGAGGACATGACTTCAGAATTAAGGGACAGAAGTTTAGGGGTAATATGAGGGGGAACTTCTTTACTCAGAGAGTGGTAGCGGTGTGGAATGAGCTTCCAGTGGAAGTGGTGGAGGCAGGTTCATTGGTATCATTTCAAAATAAATTGGATAGGCATATGGATGGAAGGGAATGGAGGGTTATGGTATGAGTGCAGGCAGGTGGGACTAAGGGGAAAAAAGTTGTTCGGCACGGACTTGTAGGGCCGAGATGGCCTGTTTCCGTGCTGTAATTGTTATATGGTTAACATGTCTTGAATTAAGAATAAGGGGGAGGCCATTTAGTTAAGAATAAGGGGTCGGCCATTAGGACTGAGACGAGGAAAATCTTTTTCACCCAGAGAGTTGTGAATCTGTGGAATTCTCTGCCACAGAAGGCAGTGGAGGCCAATTCACTGGATGTTTTCAAGAGAGAGTTAGATTTAGCTCTTAGGGCTAACGGAATCAAGGGGTGTGGGGAGAAAGCAGGAACGGGGTACTGAGTTTCGATGATCAGCCATGATCATATTGAATGGTGGTGCTGGATCGAAGGGCTGAATGGCCTACTCCTGCACCTATTTTCTATGTTTCTAGGTTTCTATGCCGTGTGCAGTTGTACCACACGGAAACAGGCCCTTCGGCCCAACTTGCCCACAGATGAAGATGCCCCATCCTGCACCTACATTCTAAGTTTCTAATCTTAGGGGCAACTTTTTAATGCAGAGGGTGGTGGGTGTATGGAACGAGCTGCCAGAGGAGGTAGTTGAGGCTGGGACTATACCAACATTTAAAAGACATTAGCACCGGTACATGGATAGGAGAGGTTTATGGGCCAAACGCGGGCAGGTGGGACCAGTGTAGAAACATAGAAACATAGAAATTAGGTGCAGGAGTAGGCCATTCGGCCCTTCGAGCCTGCACCATTCGCCATTCAATATGATCATGGCTGATCATCCAACTCAGTATCCCGTACCTACCTTCTCTCCATACCCCCTGATCCCCTTGGCCACAAGGGCCACATCTAACTCCCTCTTAAATATAGCCAATGAACTGTGGCCTCAACTACCCTCTGTGGCAGAGAATTCCAGAGATTCAACGCTCTCTGTGTGAAAAAAGTTCTCCTCATCTCGGTTTTAAAGGATTTCCCCCTTATCCTTAAGCTGTGATCCCTTGTCCTGGACTTCCCCAACATCGGGAACAATCTTCCTGCATCTAGCCTGTCCAACCCCTTAAGAATTTTGTAAGTTTCTATAAGATCCCCTCTCAATCTCCTAAATTCTAGAGAGAATCAACCAAGTCTATCCAGTCTTTCTTCATAAGACAGTCCTGACATCCCAGGAATCAGTCTGGTGTAGATTGGGCACCTTTGTCGGTATGGGCAAGTTGGGCGGAAGGGCCTGTTTTTGTGCTGTTTCACTCTATATGTTGACATCTCAGACATCGCACGAGGTCGGAATTGGACCCAGGCAGTGGTTCCACCCGCTGCACCATCGTGCCATCGCCCCCCCCCTTCCTGTCTCTCACGCTCTGTATTGAAGTTGATGGAGGTGTCTCTCAGGTACCTGATCACCTGCCCCAGTATCGTCCATGTCGGAGTTGCGGAGAGCGTGGGGATTCAGCTCCATGGTGCCACACAACCTGTCATTGTCAATGTCTACTGCTATGATATCATCGGATCCAAGGCATGTTCCAGCGTCACCTCCTTCACCCTTAATGCCGCCAACGAGTACCGTGAGATCAAGACCATAACTGTGAGTAATAATAATAATAATAATAAAAATAATAATAACAATAATAACTTATAAGGTATTCCAAGTCAGTGATATTTTAAGGCAGTACTGAACTACACTGACTGAACTCACCCAACACCAACCCAAACCCAACCCCACCCCACCAACCAACCCCACCCAACCCCAACCCCAACCCAACCCCACCAACCCCACCCCAACCCCAACCCAACCCAACCCAACCCCAACCCAACCCAACCCAACCCAACCCAACCCCAACCCAACCAACCCAACCCAACCCAACCCCAACCCAACCCCAACCCAACCCAACCCAACCCAACCCCAACCCAACCCAACCCAACCCAACCCAACCCAACCCCAACCCCAACCCAACCCCAACCCAACCCAACCCCAACCCCAAACCCAACCCCACCCAACCCAACCCAACCCAATCCCAACCCCAACCCCAACCCCACCCCCAACCCCAACCCCAACCCCAACCCCAACCCCAACCCCAACCCAACCCCAACCCCCAACCCAACCCCAACCCCAACCCCAACCCCCAACCCAACCCAACTCAACCCCAACCCCAACCCAACCCCAACCCAACCCCAACCCAACCCCAACCCAACCCCATTCCCAACCCCAACCCAACCCCAACTGAACCCAACCCCAACCC
>JAWMAR010002292.1:60398-149494 GCA_036785375.1 Leucoraja ocellata
ATCTGCATACTTGAAGATGGTGTTAGTACCATGTACAGGTGTGCAGTCATAGGTGAAGAGGGAGTAGAGGAGGGGGCTCAGCACACAGCCCTGAGGAACGCCGGTGTTCAGGGTGAGGGTTGAAGAGGTGTGCTTGTCTAACCTCACAGACTGGGGTCTGTTGGTTAGAAAGTCCAGTATCCAGTTGCAGAGGGAGGGGTCGATGCCCAGGTTACCGAGTTTGGTGATCAGTTTTGATGGAATAATGGTGTTGAATGCTGAGCTGTAATCGATGAACAGCATTCTTACATAAGTGTCTCTGTTGTCAAGGTGGGAGAGGGCGGAGTGAAGTGCCGTTGAGATGGCATCCTCCGTACTCCTGTTCTTGCGGTAGGCAAACTGATAGGGATCTAGTGTGGGGGGTAGGCAGCTTTTGAGGTGTGCCAGGATATCTATCTATCTATCTATCTATCTATCTATCTATCTATCTCTCTATCTATCTCTCTATCTCTCTATCTCTCTCACACATACATTCACAACACACACACACACACACAAACATGATCTGTTCAATTAATTTAATCAATCTCTGTAAAGCACTTTGGTTCAAATACTGGTTTTGTTGAAAAGTGCTATATATATAAACATTATAATTATTATACATACACACACATAGACACATACACTCACACACATACACACACACTGACATACACACACATATACACACACTCACATACACACACACTGACACACTATCTATCTATCTATCTATCTATCCATCCATCCATCTATCTATCCATATCCATCTATCTATCTATCTATCTATCTATCTATCTATCTATCTATCTATCTATATCTATCTATCTATCTCACTCACATATACATTCACACACACACACACACAAACATGATCTGTTCAATTAATTTAATCAATCTCTGTAAAGCACTTTGGTTCAAATACTGGTTTTGTTGAAAAGTGCTACATTATTATGATTATACATACACACAGACACTCACACACATACACACACACACACTGACATACACACACACTCACATACACACACACTCACATACACACACACTGACACACACTCTATCTATCTATCTATCTGATCTATATCTATCTATCTATCTATCTATCTATCTATCTATCTATCTATCTGATATCTATCTATCTATCTATCCATCTCTATATCTATCTATCTATCTATCTATCTATCTATCTATCTGTCTGTCTGTCTGTCTGTCTGTCTGTCTATCTATCTATCTATCTATCTATCTATCTATCTATCTATCTATCTATCCATCCATCCATCCATCTATCTATCTATCTATCTATCCATCTATCTATCTATCCATCTATCTATCTATCCATATCTATCTATCTATCTATCTATCTATCTATCTATCTATCTATTTATCTCACACATACATTCACAACACACACACACTCACACACACACACACACACATATACACACATATACACACAAACATGATCTGTTCAATTAATTTAATCAATCTCTGTAAAGCACTTTGGTTCAAATACTGGTTTTGTTGAAAAGTGCTACATTATTATTATTATACATACACACACATAGACACATACACTCACATACACACACACTCACACACACACACACACTGACACACACACTATCTATATCTATCTATCTATCTATCTCACTCACACATACATTCACAACACACACACTCACACAAACATGATCTGTTCAATTAATTTAATCAATCTCTGTAAAGCACTTTGGTTCAAATACTGGTTTTGTTGAAAAGTGCTACATTATTATTATTATTATACATACACACACATAGACACATACACAGACACTCACACACATACACACACACTGACATACACACACACTCACACACACTCACATACACTCACACACACACACAAACATGATCTGTTCAATTAATTTAATCAATCTCTGTAAAACACTTTGGTTCAAATACTGGTTTTGTTGAAAAGTGCCACATTATTATTATTATACACACACACACATAGACACATACACACACACACACTGACATACGTTTTGTTGAAAAGTGCCACATTATTATTATTATACACACATAGACACATACACACACTGACATACGTTTTGTTGAAAAGTGCCACATTATTATTATTATACACACACACACATAGACACATACACACACACACACTGACATACGTTTTGTTGAAAAGTGCTACATTATTATTATTATACACACTCACACATAGACACAGACACTCACACACATACACACACACTGACATACACACACACTCATATACACTGACACACACACTATCTATCCATCCATCTAGTGTCAGTCACTCAGTCCCCAAGTTGCTCTTTGTCCCCCTCCCCCCCCCCCCCCCCCGGAAGTGGAAGTGACGCACGAGCTGGAGCGAGCGGGCGGTTGGGCGGTTGGGCGGGCGGTTGGTGCGCGGGAGGGGAGGAGAAGCGACGACGGACGGAGCCCGGAGACAGACGCTCCTCACACACACACACAGAGAGAGCGGCCGTGAGCGGGGCGAGAAGGGAAGGAGGTGAGTGTGGAGGAGGCGGCGGCGGCGGGGGGCCAGGGGAGGGGAGGGAGGGGATGGAGGGGATTCACCGGCGGCGGCGGCGGCTCCTTCTGCGGCTCCTGGACGACGGCCAGCGGGTGCCGGCGACCCACGCCTGCGCAGTAACGGCGGCACGGCGCTGCCGGCAACCCACGCCTGCGCAGTAACGGCGGCACGGCGCTGCCGGCAACCCACGCCTGCGCAGTAACGGCGGCACGGCGCTGCCGGCGGTCGGGAGTGCGCCTGCGCCGTGGTCTGTCTCCCCCCCCATCTCTACCTCTACCCCCCTTCCACCCCCCCCTCTCTACCGCCTCCAACCCCCTCTGCCTCTACCCCTTTCCTATCTCCCGCTCTCCCTCCCTCCCCCCATCTCCATCCCCCCTCCTCCCCATCTCCCTCGCCCCCCCTCCACCTCCCTCCCTCCCCCTCCACCTCCACCATATCTCCCTCTCCCCCATCCAACTCCCTCGCCCTCCCTCCACCCCCCTCTACTCTACCCCCCTCCACCCTCCACCCCCCCCTCCTCCCCATCTCCCTCGCCCCCCCCCCACCTCCCCCACATCTCCCTTCCCCCCCCATCTCCCCCCCTCTCCACCCCATCTCCCTCCCCCCCATCTCCCCCTTCATCACCCCCCATATCTCCCTCACCCCCCTCCACCCCCCTCTACCGCCTCCAACCCCCCTCTACCTCTACCCTCTCTCCCCCTCCCCCTCTCTCTCCCCCTCCCCCTCCACGCCCCCCCTCTACCTCTACCACCCTCCACCCCCCCCTCCTCCCTCGCCCATCTCCCCCACATCTCCCCCAATCTCCCCCCCTCTCCACCCCATCTCCTTTCCCCCCCCTCTCCATCCCCCCCTCCTCCCCCTCTCCCTCCACCCCCCCCCATCTCCCTCCCCCCCATTTCCCCTTTCATCACCCCCCATATCTCCCTCTCCCCGTCCACCCCCCTCACCCCCCTCTACCGCCTCCAACCCCCCTCTACCTCTACCCCTACCCTCTCTCCACCTCCACCCCCTCTCTCTCCCCCTCTCTCTCCCCCTCTCTCTCCCCCTCTCTCTCCCCCTCTCTCTCCCCCCCCTCTCTCCCCCCCCTCTCTCCCCCCCCTCTCTCCCCCCCTCTCGCCCCCCCCCCTCTCGCCCCCCCCCCTCTCGCCCCCCCCCTCTCGCCCCCCCCCCCCTCTCGCCCCCCCCCCCCTCTCGCCCCCCCCCCTCTCGCCCCCCCCCTCTCGCTCCCCCCCCCTCTCGCTCCCCCCCCCTCTCTCCCCCCCCTCTCTCCCCCCCCTCTCTCCCCCCCCTCTCTCCCCCCCCCTCTCTCCCCCCCCCCCTCTCTCCCCCCCCCCCTCTCGCCCCCCCTCTCTCTATCTCCCCCCCCCTCTATCTCCCCCCCCCTCCCTCCCTCCCTCCCACTCCCTGGGGGGGGGGTTGAATTGGTGGAGGGGCATTGGGAATGGTTTTGGGTAAGGGGTGTTAGGGGAAGGTGTAAGGTAGGAGGGAAGGGGTGGGGGACGGGGGAGGGGAGGAGGAGGGGAGGAGGAGGGGGGAGAGAGGAGGGGGATGCTGTCTGACCTGCTGGTTTACACCAGTATTCTATGTCTAGCTCAGCATCCACCCTGTCAGTCCCCCTTGAAGCTGTATGTTTGAATGAGATTTGAAGGTTTCATTTTATGGAAATGTCAAAAACTAGAGAGACCACAAATAACCAACTATGCCTAATAAAACACATTGGTGGGACCAATGGAAGCCAAATATTTTCAATTTCCCCTATTCTCCCGCTCACTCTCTCACTGTCCCAACTCTAAGCCTCTGCCACTGAAATTCCGTTTCCACAGCCATACTAACAAAGACAATTTCCTACAGACATACACACAATTTAATTCACACAAACATCCATCACAGTGAACCCACTGTGATGGAAGACAAAGTATTTTCTCTCCCCTGTTCACCATGTCTCTCCCGATGTCCAAGCCCCAGGCGGGCGATGATAAGTCCCACGGCCATATTAGGCCGCGCCGGGCGATTTACGGCCCCGCTCCCGGTCTAAAAGTCACAGTGTTGGAGCCCCTGGCGGGCGCTGTAATGTCCCACGACCATGAAGCCGTACCGGGCGATGTACGTCCCCGCTCCGGGGCGTTCCAACCCCGCAACACGGGCTGGAGAAGTCGCGTTGCGGGAGCTCCGGGATGCGGTCTCCTCAACCAGACCCGCGAGCTCCCGATACCCCGACAGTCCACCGGACCTGCGGCTGCGTTGCTGGAGCCTCCGAGCCCCAGGAGTCGAGTCGAGTCGCAGCAGCGAGTCATCACCGCTCCCCACGCTCCGAGGCCGGCCAGCTCCGAGCACGCCGCAGTCTCCCGAGCCCCCGGGTCATTCAGGTTGGAGGCCGCTCCACGGTGCTAGGCCCCAACGACAACGGAGACCCGACCGGGAAAAGGTCGGGTCTCCCGGACAGGGAAGAGATTTTAAACAGTTTCCCCCTCCCCCCCACCGCCCCCCACATATATACATTTAAAACCAGTATTAAAAAACACCAACACTACATTTAACTAGACAAAAAATTTAAAAAGACAGACAGGCTGTAGGGGCCGCTGAAACGGGTGAGTTGCATCGCCAGTGATGCGTGTCAGAGACGCGCATCCCTAGTGTGTGTAGGATAGTGCTAGTGTGCGGGGATCGCTGGTCGGCGTGGACGTGGTGTGTTGAAGGGTCTGTTTCTGCGCTGTATCTCTAAACCTAAACTAAGTTACTATGTCTATCTAGGCTGGCTGGATTCTAGCTACCAATTCTTGCTTATAAAAGGGTTTTTAAAAATCCTATTTCAGTCTGTACATATTCCCCAATAACATGTTTTTGCTCGAGTTTCTCTGCTGGTTTCAGCTTATCCTCACCCCACCCATATTTCCTACTGACTTTTTTTTAATGTATGTGTATGTCTAGATTGCGCAACAACTGAGCAAATCAGATCTAACAGGCCAAAGACTTTTACTCTGCACACACCATAGTTTGGGTATTGTCACATGTGCACAAGAATGCAGATAAATCCCCAGGGCATGCTGGTCTGCATCCCAGAGTACTCAAGGAGGTGGCTTTAGAAATTGTGGATGCATTGGTGATCATTTTCCAATGTTCTCTCGACTCTGGATCAGTTCCTGTGGACTGGAGGGTAGCTAGTGTAACTACGCTTTTTAAGAAAGGAGGGAGAGAGAAAACGGGGAATTATAGATTGGTAGTGGTGAAGATGTTTGAGTCGATTATTAAAGTTGTTATGGCAGCGCATTTGGAAAAGCAGTGACAGGATCAGTCAAAGTCACCATGGATTTATGAAGGGGAAATCCTGCTTGACTAATCTTCTGGAATTTTTTGTGGAATGGATAAGGGAGAGCCAGTGGATGTGGTGTATCTGGACTTTCAAAAAGCATTTGACAAGGTCCCACAGAAAAGTGCAAAATTAGAGCACATGGTATTGGGGGTAGGGTATTGACATGGATAGAGAACTGGTTGGCAGACAGGAAGCAAAGAGTAGGAATTAATGGGTCATTTTCAGAATGGCTGGCAGTGACTAGTGGGGTGCCGCAAGGCTCGGTGCTGGGACCCCAGTTATTTATAATATATATTAATGATTTAGGCAAGGGAATTAAATCCAAGTTTGCAGATGGCATAAAGTTGGGTGGCAGTGTGAGCTGCGATGAGGATGCTGTGAGGCTGCAGGATGACTTGGATAGGTTGGGTGAGTGGGCAGAAGCATGACAGATGCAGTATAATGTGGATAAATGTGTGGTCCCAAGAACAGGAAGGCAGATTGTTATCTGAATGGTGTCAGATTTGGAAAAGGGGAGGTGCAATGAGACCTGGGTGTCCTTGTACGTCAGTCACTGAAAGTAAGCATGCAGGTACAGCAGGCAGTGAAGAAAGCTAATGGTGTGTTGGCCTTCATTGCGAGAGGATTTGAATATAGGAGCAAGGAGGTCATACTGCAGTTGTACAGGGCACTGGTGAGACCGCACCTGGAGTATTGTGTGCAATTCTGGTCTCATAATTTGAGGAAGGACATTCTTTTTATTGAGAGAGTGCAGCGTAGGTTCACCAGGTTAATTCCCGGTAGGCGGGACTGACATATGATGAAAGAATGGGTCGACGGCTTGTATTCACTGGAATTTAGGATGAGAGGGGATCTTATAGAAACATATAAAATTCTTAAAGGATTGGACAGGCTAGATGCAGGAAAAATGTTCCCGATGTTGGAGAAGTCCAGAACCAGGGGTCACAGTTTAAGAATAAGGGGTCGGCCATTTAGGACTGAGATGAGGAAACATTTCTTCACCCAGAGAGTTGTGAATCTGTGGAATTCTCTGCACAGAAGGCAGTGGAGGCCAATTCGCTGGATGTTTTCAAGAGAGAGTTAGATTTAGCTCTTAAGGCTAAAGGAATCGAGGAATATGGGGAGAAAGCAGGAACGGGGTACTGATTTTAGATGATAGCCATGATTATATTGAATGGAGGTGCTGGCTCGAAGGGCCGAATGGCCTATTGTACCTATTTTTCTATGGATCTACCGAAGTAATGCACAAATGGGAATATGCAAAGTTACAGGATTGATTTGAGATGATTGTGTGAGCTGTGATGAATATTGTAGTGAGAACGAGCATAGAGAAGGCAGATATGATAGTGGTGTTTAAGAAGCCTTTAGACAGGCCCTTCAGCCTACAGAATCCGCACCGACCAACGATACCCCTGCACATTAGCACTATCCTACACCAATATGGACAATTTACAATTTTTGCTGAAGCCAATTAACCTACAAAGCTGTACATCTTTGGAGGTACACAAAAAAGCTGGAGAAACTCAGCGGGTGCAGCAGCATCTATGGAGCGAAGGAAATAGGCAACGTTTCGGGCCGAAACCCTTCTTCAGACTGATGTAGGGTTTCGGCCCGAAACGTTGCCTATTTCCTTTGCTCCATAGGTGCTGCTGCACCCGCTGAGTTTCTCCAGCTTTTTTGTGTACCTTCGATTCTCCAGCATCTGCAGTTCCTTCTTAAACACTGTGTACATCTTTGGATGTGGGAGGAAACCAGAGCACCCAGAGAAAACCCACGTGGTTACTGGGAGATAGACAAACTCCGTATAGACAGCACCCGAGATGTCGCCCCAATTACTCCAGCAATTTATGTCCATCTTTGGTATGAACCAGCGTCTGTAATTCCTTGTGGTTACAAACCTACAAACTTGCATGTCTTTGATCAAAGGGAGAACTACAAACTCAATACAGACAGTAGCTGAGGTCAGGATTGAACCCGGATCATTGGCGCTGTGAAGCATCAACTCTACCGCTGTGCCATGTCTTATGTTTGCTTCATTCTGTCTTTCCCTCCAGGTGAGAACGGCATGCAGAAGTCCTCATTCCTTCAACTCAAATAAAACAAACCCACCTTCACTATGGCAGCACCAGTGAATACTCAGAACCCAAGTAAGACCTGGGAGCTCAGCCTCTACGAACTGCACCGGACCCCACAGGTGAGTAAAACCACCCAACTCAGCCTCTACGAACTACACAGGACCCCACAGGTAAGTGTGGAGTGGACAGAATATCCCTTTGACTACCTTGCATGATTGCATGAAAAATGTACAGCTTTGCTTATTGAGCTACTGTAAAATCTGATTTTTTTAAATTGAGCGTGATTGCCTTATTAGATTACATTAGAGATGCAGCAGGGAGGCAGGCCTTTCAGCCCAACTGACTAATGATCACCCCTTTACACACTAGCTCCATGTTGTCCCACCCAGGTGCCCCTCGGATTCTTATAAAATATTTCTCACCTTAAACCCAACTCTTCTGTTTCTTGATTTCCCTACTTTGGGTAAACGATCAGAGATATAGACATAGACATAGACATAGAAATTAGGTGCAGGAGGAGGCCATTCGGCCCTTCGAGCCTGCACCGCCATTCAATATGATCATGGCTGATCATCCAACTCAGTATCCCGTACCTGCCTTCTCTCCATACCCCCTGATCCTCTTAGCCACAAGGGCCACATCTAACTCCCTCTTAAATATAGCCAATGAACTGGCCTCAACTACCCTCTGTGGCAGAGAGTTCCAGAGATTCACCACTCTCTGCATGAAAAAAGTTCTTCTCATCTCGGTTTTAAAGGATTTCCCCTTTATCCTTAAGCTGTGACCCCTTGTCCTGGACTTCCCTAACATCGGGAACAATCTTCCTGCATCTAGCCTGTCCAACCCCTTAAGAATTTTGTAAGTTTCTATAAGATCCCCTCTCAATCTTCTAAATTCTAGAGAGTATAAACCAAGTCTATCCAGTCTTTCTTCATAAGACAGTCTTGACATCCCAGGAATCAGTCTGGTGAACCGTCTCTGCACTCCCTCTATGGCAATAATGTCCTTCCTCAGATTTGGAGACCAAAACTGTACGCAATACTCCAGGTGTGGTCTCACCAAGACCCTGTACAACTGCAGTAGAACCTCTCTGCTCCTATATGTAGATATGTAGCCTTTTTATTGATTGATTGATTACAATAGACAATAGGTGCAGGAGTAGGCCATTCGGCCCTTCGAGCCAACACCGCCATTCAATGTGATCATGGCTGATCATCCCCAATCAGTAACCCGTTCCTGCCTTCTCCCCATATCGCTATCTTCATGAGCCCTATCTAGCTCTCTTTTGAAAGTATCCAGAGAACCGGCCTCCACCGCACTCTGAGGCAGAGAATTCCACAGACTCACCTCTCTCTGTGAGAAAAATTGTTTCCTTGTCTCCGTTCTAAATGGCCTACCCCTTATTCTTAAACTGTGGCCCCTAATTCTGGACTCCCCCAACATCGGGAACATGTTTCCTGCCGCTAGCGTGTCCAAACCCTTAATAATGTTGAAAGAAACAGCATGGGACCAGGCCCACCAAGTCGATGTTGACCATCAACCACCCGTACACACTGGTTCTCCCTGACCCCACTTTGTTATCCACTTCCCACACACTAGGGGGAAATTTACAGAAGGACAATTGACATACAAACCCGCACGTCTTTGGGATGTGGGAGGAGAACGTGCAAACTCCACAAACAGACAGCACCCGGGGTCATGATCGAACCTGGGTCTCTGGCGCTGCGATGCAGTAGCTCTACCAACTGTGCCGCTGTGCGTCTCCAAATGATAAATAAAATACTGCCATGGGTTCGTAAGGAATAGTAGTAGAATTAGATCATTCGGCCCATCAGGTCTACTCCGCCATTGGCTGATCTATCTCTCCCTCCAAACCCCATTCTCCTGCCTTCTCCCCATAACCCTTGACCCATTCTAATCAAGAATCTATCTATCTGCCTTAAAAATATCCATTGAAGTGGCCTCCACAGCCTTCTGCGGCAATGAGTTCCACAGATTATCTACCCTCTGACTAAAGAAGTTCCTCCTCACCTCCTTTCTAAAAGAGAGCCCTATAATTCTGAGGCTGTGACCTCTGGTCCTAGACTCTCCCACCAGTGGAAACATCTTCTCCACATCCACTCTATGCTTTTCATTATTCTGTAAGTTTCAATGAGGTCTTCCCCCCCCCTCCACCTTCTAAACTCCAGCGAGTACAGGCCCAGTGCTGTCAAGCTCTCATCATATGTTAACCCACTCATTCCCAGAATCATTCTCGTAAATCTCCTCTGGACCCTCTCCAGAGCCAGCACATCCTTCCTTGGATATGGGGCTCAAATAAGTTGGCAACACGAACTGGATTGAGAAGATGTTTAGCAGTCCTAATCCTACAACTCCAGATTGCTTAGCAGCAAGGTGTGCCAGAGTATTTGACCTGATTTATGCTTTTGTACCAGCTTCACAAACGACCCAGCTGAGAGAGTCAATTGCATGGCTGAATCGTTCCTCTGCTGTGTTAATGGAGGAGGAATCTTGTACAAGTCTTTTCTGTCTTATTTAAGGCAAGAACTCAACATCAGCATCGATAAACAGAAAAAAAAATCCAGTCTGCAGTGTTTCAAACTTGTTCGACATCTCTGAAGGAGGGTCTCGACTTGCCTATTCATTTTCTCCAGAGATGCTGTCTGACCTGCTGTGTTACTCCAGCTTTTTTGTGTCTATCTTGGGTTTCAACCAGCATATAACCATATAGCCATATAACAATTACAGCACGGAAACAGGACATCTCGGCCCTACAAGTCCGTGCCGAACAAATTTTTTTTTCCCCTTAGTCCCACCTGCCTGCACTCATACCATAACCCTCCATTCCCTTCTCATCCATATGCCTATCCAATTTATTTTTAAATGATACCAATGAACCTGCCTCCACCACTTCCACTGGAAGCTCATTCCACACCGCTACCACTCTCTGAGTAAAGAAGTTCCCCCTCATATTACCCCTAAACTTCTGTCCCTTAATTCTGGAGTCATGTCCTCTTGTTTGAATCTTCCCTATTCTCAAAGGGAAAAGCTTGTCCACATCAACTGTCTATCCCTCTCATCATTTTAAAGACCTCTATCAAGTCCCCCCTTAACCTTCTGCGCTCCAGAGAATAAAGACCTAACTTGTTCAACCTATCTCTGTAACTTAGTTGTTGAAACCCAGGCAACATTCTAGTAAATCTCCTCTGTACTCTCTCTATTTTGTTGACATCCTTCCTATAATTGGGCGACCAAAATTGTACACCATACTCCAGATTTGGTCTCACCAATGCCTTGTACAATTTTAACATTACATCCCAGCTTCTATACTCAGTTACGCATCTGCAGTTCCTTCCTACTAATTGGCATGGTCTGGCAACAGTTCCGTTGTACAGTCATAGATGTAGCCTACTCCCTCACACAGACCAGACTCGCCCACCATCAACTCCGTCTACACTTCACGCTGCCTCAGGAAAGCAGCCGACATAATCAAAGACTAATGCTGAATAATGTTTAAGTTAAGAACCATTTAGACAGGTACATGGATAGGTCAGGTTTGGTGGGATATGGACCAAAGCAGGCAGGGGACTAGTGTAGATGAGGCATGTTGGTCAGTCTGGGTAAGTTGGGCCAAAAGGGCCTGTTTCCACACTGCATCACTATAACCATATATAACCATATAACAATTACAGCACGGAAACAGGCCATCTCGACCCTTCTAGTCCGTGCCGAACACATAATCTCCCCTAGTCCCATATACCTGCGCTCAGACCATAACCCTCCATTCCCTTCCCATCCATATAACTATCCAATTTATTTTTAAATGATAAAAACGAACCTGCCTCCACCACCTTCACTGGAAGCTCATTCCACACAGCCACCACTCTCTGAGTAAAGAAATCCCCCCTCATGTTACCCCTAAACTTCAGTCCCTTAATTCTCAAGTCATGTCCCCTTGTTTGAATCTTCCCTACTCTCAGTGGGAAAAGCTTTTCCACGTCAACTCTGTCTATCCCTCTCATCATTTTAAAAACCTCTATCAAGTCCCCCCTTAACCTTCTGCGCTCCAAAGAATAAAGCCCTAACTTGTAACTCTAAGACTATGACTTGTCCCACCCGCAACCCCATTCTGCACTCTGTAACTTCCCTTTTGCTCCACCTATTGTACTTGAGTTTTAACTGAAACTATCCACGTATGGTATATCTGAGCTGAAGTTTGAAAGCGCGCAACACCAGCCTTCTCCCTCTCTGTTATCAGGCTTCTGAACGGCCCTTCCATAAATTGGGGTACTGTCTGATTCACCTCTACCCTATTGCGGACATTGGACTTTGTCTCTGGAACTGATGCGCTACAATGCTGAGAACTAGACTCTGCATTTTGCATCTTCCCCTTTGCTCCACCTATTGTACTGGTTGCATAATGTTATCTGACCTATTTGGATTACATGCAAGACAAGGGTTTTCAATAAACTTAAACCTATACCTAATCTGATGAAGACTATCCAACCAAACTGTTATTTTACTGTTTGCAGATGCTGATGGTGGTTGTGTGTATTGTTAGTGTGTGCAACTTTTACTTTGATTCTCTTGTGTCAAGCTATTTATTACCTTGAGAATAAAGCATGATATTTGTTTGAGTGCACTCGTTAATAAGAAGCAAATTAAATGTGCGGAATGAAAACTGTGCTTCACTGATATTTATGTATTTAAGCTCTGAATCTGAGGAAGGACATTATTATCTGAGGAAGGACATTATTGCCATAGAGGGAGTGCAGAGAAGGTTCACCAGACTGATTCCTGGGATGTCAGGACTGTCTTATGACGACAGACTGGATAGACTTGGTTTATACTCTCTAGAATTTAGGAGATTGAGAGGGGATCTTATAGAAACTTACAAAATTCTTAAGGGGTTGGACAGGCTAGAGGCAGGAAGATTGTTCCCGATGTTGGGGAAGTCCAGGACAAGGGGTCACAGCTTAAGGATAAGGCGCAAATCCTTTAAAACCGAGATGAGGAGAACTTTTTTCACACAGAGAGTGGTGAATCTCTGGAACTCTCTGCCACAGAGGGTAGTTGAGGCCACAGTTCATTGGCTATATTTAAGAGAGAGTTAGATGTGGCCCTTGTGGCCAAGGGGATCAGAGGGTATGGAGAGAAGGCAGGTACGGGATACTGAGTTGGATGATCAGCCATGAACATATTGAATGGCGGTGCAGGCTCGAAGGGCCGAATGGCCTACTCCTGCACCTAATTTCTATGTTTCTCTGAATCAAACTAATTATAGAGTCGCACAAGACAGAATATCTGATCGAGTATGCTTCCTTATCCTGGGAGAGGATTAACTTGAGGCAGAGGCTCCCATGCTTTTGATGTGGAAGTTGCCTCTTACAGATCATAGAGTCATAGGGTGTCACAGCGGTAGAGGTACTGCCTCACAGCGCCAGAGACTGGTTCAACCCTGACTACGGGTGCTTGTCTCTAAGGAGTTTTACATTCTCCCCCAATTACTGGCAACAGTGGAGCGGCTGGTAGAGTCACAGCGCCAGAGACCCGGGTTCAATCCTGAGCTCAGATGCACTCTGTGTGTGGAGTTTGCATGTTATCCCCATGGGTTTTCTCCGAGATCTTTGGTTTCCGCCGCACTCCAAAGACGTACAGGTTTGTAGGTTAATTGGCTTAGTACAAACGTAAAATTGTCCCTCGTGTGAACAGGGTAGTTAATATGCTGGTCGGCACGGACTCGGTGGGCCGAAGGGCCTGTTTCCGCGCTGCATCTCTAAATAAATAAAACTGGACAGCTAATGATAGAGGCCCTTTGGCCCATCTAACTGTGATCATCTCTCAGAAACAGCTGCATTGTTAGTTTATCACCACGTCCCCACTAATTTCATCTTTCAATTTACCTTCAAAGTTGCTACTGAATGCTATCAAACTGTCTTTTTCAGCAGCGCAAACTTAATTATCTTTTTACTTTGTCAAAACCCTTTAAAATCTCTCTCGCTCATAGAGGAATAGCTCCACTTTCCGGTGTCTCACCTTGGTATCTTCCGGGTAAACCTCTTGTTCTACCTCGCAAGGCCGTGACTGTATTCCTCCAAGTGTAGTGCATAGTTTAGCTGGGGTCTGACCAGTGTTTTATGAAGGCATAACTTCTCGCCTTGTCCCACCATGAGCATCTATTTATTTCATCCAAATCGTGCGACTGAAAGCTTCGGCGTAAGAGAACGTATATTCATCATTGAACAGGCCAGCCACGTTGCATTGTATGGACCGAATGCTTTGCTTTTGTTCCATTACCCTTCAAATTTAAGGCAGACCAAATCGCTGACCAGAAACTAGTGCCCTCCATAATGTTTGGGATGAGTCTTTATCATTTTACCTCTGTACTCCACAATTTGAGATTTGTAATAGAAAGAAAATCACCTGTGGTTAAAGTGCACATTGTCAGATTTTAATAAAGACCATTTTTATACATTTTGGCTTCACCATGTAGAAATTACAGCTGTGTTTATACATAGTCCCCCCCATTTCAGGGCACCATAATGTTTGGGACACATGGCTTCACAGGCGTTTGTAGTTGTTCAGGTGTGTTTAATTGCCTCCTTAATGCAGGTATAAGAGAGCTCTCCGCACCTAGCCTTTCCTCCAGTCTTTCCATCACCTTTGGATAACTAAGAAATGTACAATCTGTGCAAACGCAGAATTCTGTGCATCTCTGTGCGGAAATGTACAATCTGTGTCTGCGGCCTTCCATTAAAAATGCAGGGAAAGTGAAATTTAAAGCAAGTGGTGGAATTCCACATCAGATTGATCTGAATTTGAAAGCAAACATTCTATTGACTTTCCATCTGAATTCTGGAGTACTCTTTTTGTCTTTGAACCATTGAGTTGAATATCCAGGACATTGCGTTTTCCTCTCAGATTGTAACTTTATTACTAGAAATCTTGCCCCTCAGGCCTCCAGTGCTTCTCAAAGCAGCGACTGATAGAATCAAAATTCAGCATGTAAAATTGCTTTGGTGGAAGAAAGAGGGAGAAAAATAAAAATCCTTATTTTCACCACGCCTTGTGTTCATCTGCAGAAAAAGGCCTATTGTTTCAGTAAGTGTAGCTCTTGGGGTGAACTTTGCTTCATCCGCAGTCTAGTGGACAAAGTTAAACCTGGTGAAGCAGAGTGACTGTGATTGATCTGTTCGGCCTCTGGTCTCTTTTGTTTTGGGGACACAATGGCCGCAGAAGGTTGCCCTCCCGTTACTGTGAGCCGCGTTTCTTTCAGGAGGCGATTATGGATGGGACGGAGATCGCGGTGTCACCCCGGAGCCTGCACAGTGAGCTGATGTGCCCCATCTGCCTGGATATGCTAAAGAACACCATGACGACCAAGGAGTGCCTGCATCGCTTCTGCTCCGACTGCATTGTGACTGCACTGCGCAGCGGGTAGGCTATCTAATATATCGCCCGTGCACATATGGTATGAGGTTTATTCATGTAAATCAGCTCCTTACCTCGTTGTCCCAATGCATCTTTGGCAGATGTTGCAAGGTGACAATTCTAGTTTGACAACGGAGTGGGCAAGGTGATAAATGAATGGGGAGGGTTCGCAGCTTTAAAGTTCCACAGATCCGGGTTTGATCCTGACTGCGGGTGCTGTCTGTACGGAGTTTGTACCTTCTTTATTACGGGAGGATCTGAACATGCAAGTAGGAGACTCTTACTGCAATTCTACCGTGCCTTTCGTAGTCTGCGTCTTGAGTGTTTGAACAAGGGTCTCAGCCTGAAATGTCACCCATTCCTTAACTCCAGACATGCTGCCGGTCCTGCTGAGTTACTCCAGCAGTTTGCGTCTATCTCATATAACCATATAACAATTACAGCACGGAAACAGGCCATCTCAACCCTTCTAGTCCGTGCCGAACACATAATCTCCCCTAGTCCCATATACCTGCGCTCAGACCATAACCCTCCATTCCCTTCCCATCCATATAACTATCCAATTTATTTTTAAATGATAAAAACGAACCTGCCTCCACCACCTTCACTGGAAGCTCATTCCACACAGCTACCACTCTCTGAGTAAAGAAGTTCCCCCTCATGTTACCCCTAAACTTCAGTCCCTTAATTCTCAAGTCATGTCCCCTTGTTTGAATCTTCCCTACTCTCAGTGGGAAAAGCTTTTCCACGTCAACTCTGTCTGTCCCTCTCATCATTTTAAAAACCTCTATCAAGTCCCCCCTTAACCTTCTGCGCTCCAAAGAATAAAGCCCTAACTTGTTCAACCTTTCTCTGTAACTCGAGTATTATGCCCATTTTAATTCCCTTTCCCTCAGTTGAGGTTTGTTTTGAGAATGTGTGGAAACCGGCCCCTCATCTACATAAACCATCAGACTAGTTCTGTGTTATTCCACTGCCAATATAGTGAGTGTTGCCTGCTGTAAGTTGTTCACCCACTCCTCTGTCCTGGTATTAGTCCGAGAATTATTCAGGGAGTGAGATGCCTTGCTGTTCACGATCATGAGGTATAAGTGAGTAGATTAGGCCATTCGGCCCACCAAGTCTATTCCGCCATTCATTCATGGCTGATCTATCTCTCCCTGCTATCCCCATTCTCCTGCCTTCTCCCCATAACCCCTGACACCCGTACTAATCAAGAATCTATCTATCTCTGCCTTAAAACCACAGACTTGGCCTCCGCAGCCTTCTGTGGCAAAGAATTCCACAGATTCACCACCCTCTGACTAAAGAAATTTCTCCTCATTTCCATTCTAAAAGAACGTCCTTTAATTCAGAGGCTGTGACCTCTAATCCTAGACTCTCCCACTAGTGGAAACATCCTCCCCACATCCACTCTATCCAGACCTTCCATTTTTCTGTACGTTTCAATGAGGGTCCCCCCTCATTCTTCTAAACTCCAGCGAGTACAGGCCCAGTGCCGACAAACTCTCATCATAGGTTAACCCACTCATTCCTGGGATCATTCTTGTAAAACCTCCTCTGGACCCTCTCCAGAGCCAGCACATCCTTCCTCAGATATGGGGCCCACAATTGCTCAAAATATTCCAAATGTGGCCTGACCAGCGCCTTATAGAGCCTCAGCGTTACATCCCTGTGTTTGTATACAAGCTCCCTTGAAATAAATGCTAGCATTGAGTTGCTTTCTTCACTACTGATGCATGCCTTGATTCCATGCGTGAGCAATGAAAAATTACATAGCATCTATAACGTAGAGATTTCAAACTAACTATGATTTTTTTAGTTTAGAGATACAGCGCGGAAACAGGCCCTTCGGCCCACTGCGTCTGTGCTAACAGCGATCCCCACACACTTAACACTATCCTATATACACTCGGAGACATTTCTTCTTGTGTATGGCCGGAAGTTGTAGGGCAACTTGTTCTATTTGATCTTATTTACACTAGGGGACAATTTACTATTATTACTATATACTCACCGTCGCGGAGCTGGCCGAGTCCAGAGCGGGTGGAGCGGTGGTGGAGCGCTGCTGCTGCTGCTGCTGATTCGGAGGCTGCAACTGCGGGTCTGCGGACGGCGGCACCAGGAGCCCGCGGGTCCCTGGAGGGAGACCGCTTTTCAGGGCTCCTGCAACGGCGACTTCTCCCGCCTGAGTTGCGGGGTCGAAGAGCTCCTGGAGTGGGGCCTGACATCACTGCCCTGCGCGGCTCAGAATGGCCGCGGGACTCTGCGAGCGCACGCCGGGGGCTCCAGCATCAAGACCCGGTGTGCGACCTCGCACCACCCGGCGTGGCTTTAATGGCCGCGGGACAATCGCCATCGCCAGCCGGGGGCTTTGACTTTGACTCTGTCATCGGGGGGGGGGGGAGAGTGCAGTGGAGAGATAAGTTTTTTTTTTGGCCTTCCATTACAGCAATGTGATGGATGTTTATGTAAAATGTAAATTATGTTGTGTCTGGGGTCTATTTGTTTGTAATGTATGGCTGCAGAAACGGCATTTCGTTTGGACCTCAAGGGGTCCAAATGACAATTAAATTGACTATTGACTATTGATTATACTGAAGCCAATTGACTTACAAACCTGCACGTCTTTGGAGTGTGGGAGGAAACCGAAGATTCCGGAGAAAACTCACGCAGGTCAAGGGGAGATCGTGCAAACTCCAAACTGCAGACGGCACCTGTAGTCGGGATGGAACCCGGGTCTCTGGTGCTGTGAGGCAGCAACTCTACCGCTGTGCCACCATGCCCATGCTACCAAGCCACATGGTGTACTTGGGGAGATGGCCACAGCTTGGTCCAGGGGGCAGGATTTTCCAGAGCATCATATACAAGGAAAGACTTGTTGAGTGGGTGGAACTTTCAGAATTGGGGGCCAACACTGGATTCACATTTTGAGCCGATTGATTGTGTGGCAGTGTAGGCTGGCATGATGGAGCAGCGGTAGAGTTGCTGCCTCATTGACCCGGGTTCCACCCTGACTACGGGTCTGTCTGTGGAGTTTGTACGATCTCCCCGTGACCACGTGGGCTTTCTCCGGATGCTCCGGTTTCCTCCCACACTCCCAAGATGTACAGGTTTGAAGGTTATTTGGCTTCTGTAAAAATTCTAAATTGTCCGGAGTGTGTAGGATAGTGTTAGTGTGCGGGGATCGCTGGTCAGTGCGGTCTCGGTGGGACGATGGGCCTGTTTCCACACTGTATCTCTAACGTCTAAAGTAAACTCTAAAGATAAACCTAATATACAGGCGATCGCTGGTCAGCGTGGACTAGATGGGCTGAAGTCAAGTCAAGTCAAGTTTATTTGTCACATACACATACGAGATGTGCAGTGAAATGAAAGTGGCAATGCTCGCGGACTTTTGTGCAAAAGACAAACAACAAAACAACCAAACAAATTATAAACACAATCATAACACACATATTCTTTTACATAATAAATAATGGAAGGAAAAACGTTCAGTAGAGTTAGTCCCTGGTGAGATAGGCGTTTACAGTCCGAATTGCCTCTGGGAAGAAACTCCTCCTCAACCTCTCCGTTCTCACCGCATGGCAACGGAGGCGTTTGCCTGACCGTAGCAGCTGGAACAGTCCGTTGCAGGGGTGGAAGGGGTCTCCCATGATTTTGTTTGCTCTGGAGTTGCACCTCCTGTTGTATAGTTCCTGCAGGGGGGTGAATGAAGTTCCCATAGTGCGTTCGGCCGAACGCAATACTCTCTGCAGAGCCTTCTTGTCCTTGGCAGAGCAATTCCCAAACCAGATGGTAATGTTCCCGGACAAGATGCTTTCCACCGCCGCTGCGTAGAAGCACTGGAGGATCCTCGGAGACACTCTGAATTTCCTCAATTGCCTGAGGTGGTAAAGGCGCTGCCTTGCCTTACTCACCAGTGCTGAGGCGTGTGATGACCATGTCATATCCTCAGAGATGTGGACTCCCAGATATTTGAAACAGTTCACCCTATCCACAGGATCCCCATTTATCCTCAATGGAGTGTACGTTGTATACAATGGAGTGTATGAAGGGGCTGTTTCCACACTGTATCTCTATAGTCTAAAGTAAAATCTAAAGATAGAACCAGTATACAGGCGATCGCTGGTTGGCACGGACTTGGTGGGCCGAAGGGCCTGTTTCCACGCTGTATCTCTAAACTAAACTTAAGATTAGCAATGTTACAAAATTTTGAGATTTTAAAAATCAAGTCTGCAATTTATCCCATCAGATAAAGCATAACAATAAGTTTAATTTGACACCAAATTCACTTTCATATCTCAAGTATTAAAAAGGTTATGGCCATTTTCATACTCGGAAATTAGCATCTTGTTCCCTATTGATTTTCAATGAACATTACAAAAAAGCTGTGATCTTGGATAGTCAAAAGCCCATTTCTTAAGGAAAGATTAAAATTTTAAATAGCCTAAGTGTCCAAAGATTATTCACAAATAATTCACAATATAACATGATTTTTATATCTAATTTACATTAATTTATAGCCAAATGGAAGGAATTTAGTGTTCAATTGCTGTAAATAAATGCCCATTTAAATCGGCTTTCTAGTGGGTTCATGTGAACGCGCTGGTTTAGAACGTTGACATCGCGCTGGATTAGTGCCCTCAAATGCCGAGAAAAATACTGCGGGATATAAAAGCCCCCACAATGAACTACTCGCTATAGATAACTTGATATATAGGGTTATATATATGCCCCATTTAATGTAAAAATAAGGTACATACCTTTAATTGTTTGCTTTATAAAACCCTGGGGCTGTGAGAGGTTGCGGAATGAGACAGTAATTTTTAAAATTATTATAACTATTATCGAGGCCTATAAAACTAATAATACCTTTTGCGACCGGGTCTTGCAGCGATTTTTCGTTAATGATTTACTAGGCTGAACATCTGCGATTAGTACAGCCTAGTAAAAATCGCGTTTTAAACCCGCCCCCTCCAAACAGCGCCAAAATCGCTGACATGGCTGTAGGCAGATTCCCAATGACGATTCAGGTAGGTTTTGTAACATACCTATTAAGATCACTGAATAATTCTCCAATGAACTAACGAGTCTTTGTTTTGTTTTTTTAATCAGCAACAAAGAATGCCCCACATGTCGAAAGAAACTGGTGTCGAAGCGATCACTGCGGCCGGATCCAAATTTCGACGCGCTGATCTGCAAGATCTATCCGAGCAGGGATGAGTACGAGGCACATCAAGATCGGGTGCTGGCCCGGTTAAGCAGGCTCCACAACCCACAGGCCCTCAGCAGCAGTATTGAGGAAGGGTTGAAAATGCAGGCCATGCACAGGTGAGGGAGGCTTGAACTACATGGCAAACAATGACCTTTCCCTCCCACAACTGTGCCCATCGTTTGGCTGAACACCTCCGCTCAGTCTGCCTGCACCTCACCTGATCTCCCGGTTGCCAAACACACTTTAACTATTCTAGATAGACACAGAAAATGCTGGAGTAACTCAGCGGGACAGGCAGCACCTCTGGAGAGAAGGAATGGGTGACGTTTCGGGTTGAGACCCTTATAACAATTACAGCACGGAAACAGGCCATCTCGACCCTACAAGTCCACCCTTCAGACTGAGAGTCAGGGGGAGAGGGAGACGCGTAGATGAGGAAGTAGAAGGTGTGAAACCAGGACAAAGAGCGTGGAGATCAAGTAAATGTAGAATAGATCACTGGGAGAAGGTGTCAACAAAGCAAACTGAGATAAAATGTGATCAGAGGCAGTCAGACTGGTCGGGGGACTGGGAAGGGGGGAGGGATGGGAGAGAGAGGGAAAGCAAGGGTTACCTTTTTTGAAGTTCCTACACACTTTAATTCCCATTCCTATTCCCACACAGACATTTTTGTCCTTGGCCTCCATTATCAGAGTGAAGCTAAATGCAAATTGGAGGAACAGCATCTCATATTTCCATTGACCAGGGGTATGAATATTAATTTCTCCAACTTCAAGTAACCCCGGCATTCCCACTCTCTCCATCCCTCCCCCACCCAAGTCACACCAGCTTCTCGTTCTCACCCAGCAAACAGCTAACAATGGCCTGTTTCCTTTCTCATTGTTACTTTTTTTGCACATCTTTCATTCATTGTTCTTTATCTCTCTACATCACCGTCTATATCTCTAGTTTCCCTTTCCCGTGACTCTCAGTCTGAAGAAGGGTATAGAAGTTGGGATGTAATGTTAAAATTGTACAAGGCATTGGTGAGGCCAATTCTGGAGTATGGTGTACAATTTTGGTCGCCTAATTATAGGAAGGATGTCAACAAAATAGAGAGAGTACAGAGGAGATTTACTAGAATGTTGCCTGGGTTTCAGCAACTAAGTTACAGAGAAAGGTTGAACAAGTTAGGGCTTTATTCTTTGGAGCGCAGAAGGTTAAGGGGGGACTTGATAGAGGTTTTTAAAATGATGAGAGGGATAGACAGAGTTGACGTGGAAAAGCTTTTCCCACTGAGAGTAGGGAAGATTCAAACAAGGGGGCATGACATGAGAATTAAGGGACTGAAGTTTAGGGGTAACATGAGGGGGAACTTCTTTACTCAGAGAGTGGTGGCTGTGTGGAATGAGCTTTCAGTGGAAGTGGTGGAGGCAGGTTCGATTTTATCATTTAAAAATAAATTGGATAGTTATATGGATGGGAAGGGAATGGAGGGTTATGGTCTGAGCGCAGGTATATGGGACTAGGGGAGATTATGTGTTCGGCACGGACTAGAAGGGTCGAGATGGCCTGTTTCCGTGCTGTAATTGTTATATGGTTATAAGGGTCTCGATCCAAAACGCCACCCATTCCTTCTCTCCAGAGATGCTGCCCGTCCCGCTGCATCACTCCAGCATTTGTATCTATCTGTGGTTTGGTGCAGAAACAGGCCCTTTGGTCCACCGAGTCCGCGCCGACCAACACTAACATTATCCTTCATACACTAGGGACAATATACATTTATACCCAACCAATTAAGCTACAAACCAGCACGTCTTTGAAGTGGAGAGGAAACTGAAGATCACGGAGAAATCACGCGTGGTCACGGGCAGAACGTACAAAGTCCGCACAGACGCACCCGTAGTTGGGATTGAACATGGGTTTCTGACGCTGTAAGACAGCAAGTCGACCTCTATGCCACCCTTATCTTATTATGGAAACATAGAAACATAGACAATAGGTGCAGCAGTAGGCTATTTGGCCTTCAAACATGCAATGCCATTCATTATGATCATGGCTGATCATCCAGAATCAGTACTCTGCTCCTGCTTTTTCCCCATATCCCTTGATTCCGTTACCCCCAAGAGCTAAATCTAACTCTCTCTTGAATACGTTCAGTGAATTGGCCTCCACTGCCTTCTGTGGCAGAGAATTCCACAGATTCACAACTCTCTGGGTGAAAAGGTTTTTCCTCATCTCAGTCTTAAATGGCCTACCCCTTATTCTTAAACTGTGTGACCCCTGGTTCTGGACTCCCCCCAACACGGTGAACATTTTCCTGCCTCTAGCCTGTCCAAATGATTCCCCCCATCCTAAATTCCAGAGTATCCATTCTTTTGTCATATGTCAGTCCCGCCATCCCGGGCAATTAACCTGGTGAACCTACGCTGCACTCCCTCAATAGCAAGAATGCCCTTCCTCAAAATTAGGAGACCATAACTGCACACGATACTCCAGGTGTGGTCTCACCAGGGCATTGTACAACTGCAGTAGGACTTCCTTGCTTCCTAAACTCAAATCCTCTTGTTATGAAGGCCAACATGCCATTAGTTTTCCTCACGGCCTGCTGTACCCGCATGCTTTCTTTCAGTGACTGATGTACCCAGGTCTCAACTTTTTGCTGATCTGACGCCTTTCAGATAATAATCTGCCCTTGTTATTGATTGATTGATTGATTGAAAGATACAGCATGGAAACAAGCCCTGTGGCCCACATCGACCACCCATATACACTGGTTCTATGTTACTCCACTTTCTACACACTAGGGGGCAATTCCAGAGGACCAATTAGCCTGCAAACCTTTTGGGCTGTGGGAGGAAACTGGAGCACCCGGAGGAAGCCAGGGAGAACGTGCAAACTCCGCACAGACAGCACCCTTCAGATTTTAGACTTTAGTATACAGCGCAGGAAAAGTCTCTTTGGCCCACTGGATCTGCTCTGACCAGCGATCTGATTATCCGACCCACAGCAACCAGAAGCAAATGAACCTACAAACCCGCACGTCTATGGAATGTGGGAGGAAACGAGAGCAAACCCACGCAAGTCACGGGGAGAACGTGCAAACTCCGCACACACAGAGCTCTGAGCTCAGGGTGGAACCCGGGTCTCTGGCCGTGTGAGGCAGTGGCTCTACCAGCCGCTCCACTGTCGCCCAGTAATTGTACCCGAGGGCGTGCAAACCCCGCGCTCACACACAGAGCAGAGGAGGTCAGGGTGTCTGGCGCTGTGTGGCAGCGACTCTACCAGCTGCTCCACAGTTCCCAATAAAGCAACGGTGGCGCAGCGGTAGAGTTGCTGCCTTACAGCGAATGCAGCGCCGGAGACCCGGGTTCCATCCTGACTACGGAGTTTGTACATTATCCCCGTGACCTGTGAGATCATCGGTTTCCTCCCCTCCAAAGACGTGCAGGTTTTGAGGCTAATTGGCTTGGTGTAAATGTAAAAATTGTCCCTAGTGTGTGTTGGTAGTGTTAATGTGGGGATGGCTGGACGGTACGGAGCCGGTGGGCCGAAGGGCCTGTTTCTGCGCTGTATCTCTAAACTAAACAAAAGTTCCTGGAGTATTGCGTACAGTTTTGGTCTCCAAATCTGAGGAAGGACATTATTGCCTTAGAGGGAGTGCAGAGACGGTTCACCAGACTGATTCCTGGGATGTCAGGACAGTCTTATGAAGAAAGACTGGATAGACTTGGTTTATACTCTCTAGAATTTAGAAGATTGAGAGGGGATCTTATAGAAACTTACAAAATTCTTAAGGGGTTGGACAGGCTAGATGCAGGAAGATTGTTCCCGATGTTGGGGAAGTCCAGGACAAGGTCACAGCTTAAGGATAAAGGGGAAATCCTTTAAAACCGAGATGAGAAGAACTTTTTTCACACAGAGAGTGGTGAATCTCTGGAACTCTCTGCCACAGAGGGTAGTTGAGGCCACAGTTCATTGGCTATATTTAAGAGGGAGTTAGATGTGGCCCTTGTGGCTAAGGGGATCAGGGGGTATGGAGAGAAGGCAGGTACGGGATACTGAGTTGGATGATCAGCCATGATCATATTGAATGGCGGTGCAGGCTCGAAGGGCCGAATGGCCTCTACTCCTGCACCTAATTTCTATGTTTCTAAAACCCGGGGATGTGCAAACTCAGCAGAAGAAGTCAGCGTCAGAGTCAGGGTCAGAGTCAGGGTCAGGGTCAGGGTCAGGGTCAGAGTCAGGGTCAGGGTCAGGGTCAGAGTCAGGGTCAGGGTACCTGCCGGGCTGGTTTCTAACCCCCGATCTGCGTTGCCTCTCGGCAGGGCCCAGCGGGTGAGGAAGCCGCCACACGAGTCGGACAACACCACGTTCAGCGGCGGCGAGGACAACTGCGACAGCCGCTCGCACGTCAGCAACGTGTCGACCCACAGCAACCAGGAGGCCGGGCCCAGCCGCAAACGCTCCAAGGCTTCTGACGACTCCTGCCCAGAGCTGGACAACTCGCGGGAGGCTCCCGTCAGCCCCGACGTTGTGGGAGACTCGTGCAGCGAGATTGAGCTGGTCTTCAGGCCACATCCCGTGCTGGTCGAGAAGGACGAGTATTCCCAAACCAGGTAAGGGTGACAGAAGGGACCCGACACCAGCCCGCTGGGTTTAGTTTAGTTGAGAGATGGATAGGACAGGTTTGGAGGGATATGGACCAAGCGCAGGCAGGTGGGACTAGTGTAGCTGGGACATGTGGGTATGTTGGGCCGAAGAGCCTGTTTCCACACTGTATCACTCTGACTACAGCGCGGAAACAGGCCCTTCAGCCCATCGAGCCAGCGCCGACCAGAGATCCCCACACATTAACACCATCCTACACACACGCACACACACACACACACGCACAGAGACACACAGTGACACACGCACAGAGACACAGAGACACACACTGGCACACACACACACAGAGACACACACACACACGCACACACACACAGAGACACGCACACAGACACACACACACACACAGACACACACACACAGACACACACACAGACACACACACAGAGACACACACGCACACACACACAGAGACACGCGCGCACACACACACACACAGACACACGCACACACACACAGAGACACACGCAACACACACACACACACACACACACACACACACAGACACACGCACACACACACGCGCACACACGCACACACACACACAGACACACACACACACAGAGACACATGCACAGACACACACACACACACACACGCACACACACACGCGCACACACACACAGAGACATACGCGCACACACACACACAGAGACACACGCACACACACACACAGAGACACAGACACAGACACACACGCCTATTTTACATTTACACCAAGCCAATTAGCCTACAAACCTGCGCGTCGTTGGAGTGTGGGAGGAAACCGGAGCACCTTAAGAAAACCCACATGGATCGCGGGGAGAACGTACAAACTCCAGACAGCCCAAAGAAAGGTCACCAACCCATTCCCTCCCAGGTGCTGCCTGACCCGCTGAGTTACTCCAGCACCTTTTGTCTTTTTCCTCCCCCTAAACCAGCATCTGCATTTCGTTGTTTCTACACTGGCAATTATTCGATAAACACCAGTTTCCCACCATGTCCCAAAGACCAAAGAAGGGTCCCGACACCAAAAGTCACCTCCTGGGATGTTGCCTGACTCGCTGAGTTACTGCAGCGCTTTAGTTTAGAGATACAGTGCGGAAACAGGCCATTCGGCCTACTGAGCCCGCACCGACCAGTGATCACCCCGCACACTAACACCTTCCTACACACGCCGGGGACAATTTTTACATTTACACCAAGCCAGTTAACCTACAAACTTGTGTCCGTGGAGTGTGGGAAACCTGAGCTACTGGACAAAACCCACGCAGGTCGCGGAACAAACTCTGTACAGGCAAGAACCCGTAGTGAGGATGGAACCTGGGTCTCTGGCGCTGTGAGGCAGCGACTCTATTGCTGCGCCACTGAGCTGCCCTGTGGTACAAAGTTACAAGTATATCCGAGGCACACCAGCATTAGCAGTTCCTTGATCAACACTGAGAATTACTCATTGAACTCCAGTTTCCTCCCACATCCCAAAGACCAATGAACGTCACCTCCGTGGAAGTGGGAGACGTGAGACGACAAATCTTATTGCTGCGTCACTGTGCCACCTTTTAGACTTAGAGATACAGCGCGGAAATAGGCCCTTTGGCCCACCGAGTCCATGCTGACCCCGTGCACCAGCACTATCTACACACTAGGGACAATAAACAAACCTGCACATCCAGTCCTGCTGCTTGACATAGAAACATAGAAATTAGGAGTAGGCCATTCGGCCCTTCGAGCCTGCACCGCCATTCAATATGATCATGGCTGATCATCCAACTCAGTATCCCATCCCTGCCTTCTCTCCATACCCCCTGATCCCCTTAGCCACAAGGGCCACATCTAACTCCCTCTTAAATATAGCCAATGAACTGTGGCCTCGACTACCCTCTGTGGCAGAGAGTTCCAGAGATTCACCACTCTCTGTGTGAAAAAAGTTCTTCTCATCTCGGTTTTAAAGGATTTCCCCCTTATCCTTAAGCTGTGACCCCTTGTCCTGGACTTCCCTAACATCGGGAACAATCTTCCTGCATCTAGCCTGTCCAACCCTTAAGAATTTTGTAAGTTTCTATAAGATCCCCTCTCACTCTCCTAAATTCAGATCAGATTCAATTTAATTGTCATTGTCAGTGTACAGTACAGAGACAACAAAATGCATTAAATTCTAGAGAGTATAAACCAAGTCTATCCAGTCTTTCTTCATAAAGACAGTCCTGACATCCCAGGAATCAGTCTGGTGAACCGTCTCTGCACTCCCTCTATGGCAATAATGTCCTTCCTCAGATTTGGAGACCAAAACTGTACGCAATACTCCAGGTGCGGTCTCACCAAGACCCTGTACAACTGCAGTAGAACCTCCCTGCTCCTATACTCAAATCCTTTTGCAATGAAAGCTAACATACCATTCGCTGTGTTACTCCTGCATCTTGTGTTTATCTCCACTGAGTCACTTATCTTTCGTGGACATTTAGACTTTGGAGACACGTAGTGGAACACCGAGTCTGTCACCCCATGCACTAGCACTTTCCCCACACGCTGGGGACAATTTATCAATGGGAGCCAATTAACTTACAAACCTGTATGTCTTTGGAGTGTGGGAGGAAACCGGAGTCTACGCGGTCACGGGGAGAACGTACAAACTCCATACCTGGTCAGGATTGAACCCGGGTC
This sequence comes from Leucoraja ocellata, assembly GCA_036785375.1. Classification (NCBI taxonomy): domain Eukaryota; kingdom Metazoa; phylum Chordata; class Chondrichthyes; order Rajiformes; family Rajidae; genus Leucoraja; species Leucoraja ocellata. The sequence continues at coordinate 88,295 of JAWMAR010002292.1, forward strand.
TCTGGAGCAACAAAGCACCAACTCTACCGCTGCGCCATCGTGCCACCATTTTGTCTTATCGTTCTATTTATATTTTTGGATGCGTTGTCTCCCTCACCACCGAGCTGTGAAACCACAATGTGTAATTGTGCATAGACACAAAATGCTGCAGTAACTCAGCGGGACGGGCAGCATCTCTGGAGAGAAGGAATGGGTGACGCTTCGGGTCGAGACCCTTCTTCAGACTGAGAGTCAGGGGAGAGGGAAACGAGATATAGACGGTGATGTGGAGAGGTAAAGAACAATGAACGGAAGATGTGCAAAAAAGTAACGATGAGAAAGGAACCAGGCCATTGTTAGCTGTTTGTTGGGTGGAAACGAGACTTGGGTGGGGGAGGGATGGAGAGAGAGGGAATGCCGGGGTTACCTGAAGTGAGAGAAGTCAATGTTCAAGATTCAAGATTCAATTTAATTATCATTTGGACCCCTTGAGGTCCAAACGAAATGCCGTTTCTGCAGCCATACATTACAAACAAATAGACCCAAGACACAACATAATTTACAATTTACATAAACATCCATCACATAGCTGTGATGGAAGGCCAAAAAACTTATCTCTCCACTGCACTCTCCCCCCCCCCCCCCCCCCCCCCCCCCGATGTCAGAGTCAAAGTCAAAGCCCCCGGCTGGCGATGGCGATTGTCCCGCGGCCATTAAAGCCACGCCGGGTGATGCGAGGTCGCACACCGGGTCTTGGTGTTAGAGCCCCCGGCGTGCGCTCACAGAGTCCCACGGCCATTCCAAGACGCGCGGGGCGGTGATGTCAGGCCCCGCTCCAGGAGCTCTTCGACCCCGCAACTCGGGCGGGAGAAGTCACCGTTGCGGGAGCCCTGAAAAGCGGTCTCCTCCAGGGACCCGCGGGCTCCCGGTGCCGCCGTCCGCCAGACCCGCAGTTGCAGCCTCCGAATCTCTGGAGGTCGGGCCGCAGCAGCAGCAGCAGCAGCGCTCCACCACCGCTCCACCCGCTCTGGACTCGGCCAGCTCCGCGACGGTGAGGTGAGTCGTCGGCACCAGAGTCCCCGGTCTTCTCCTGTTGGAGGCCGCTCCTCGTTGCAGCCCCAACGACAACGGAGACCCGACAAGAAAAGGTCGGGTCTCCCGTGCAGGGAGAGATTTAAAAGTTGCCCCCTCCCTCCCACCCCACCCCCACCCCCCCCCCCCCCCCCCCCCCCCCCCCACACACACACCCCAACAAAAAATAACAAAAACTACACAGAAACATAGACAAAAAATAATAAAAACGCGGACGGGCTGCAGAGGCCGCTGCTGACGAGAGTCGCGCCGCCTCATACCATTGTGTAAGCTGCCCAAGCAACATATGAGGTGCTGTTCCTCCAATTTGTGTTTAGCCTCACTCTGACAGTGGAGGAGGCCAAGAACAGAAAGGTCTGTGTGGGAATGGGAAGGAGAATTAAAGTGTCTAGCACCCGGGAGATCAGGTAGGTTCTGAAGAAGGGTCTTGACCTGAAACGTCACCCATTCCTTCTCTCCAGAGATGCTGCTGCCTGACCTGCTGAGTTACTCCAGCTGTTTGTGTCTATCTTCGGTTTAAACTAGCATCTTATGCATGTGCTATTGTGCCTCAGGTACGTGAAGACCACTGCAAATGCCACGGTGGATCACTTGTCCAAGTACCTGGCACTGAGAATCGCCTTGGAGGAGCAGCAGAAGAACATTGGGAACAATGCTGTCACCTTGGAAGAAGTCAGTGAGAAGCAGTACACCATTTACATCACCACATCAGGGGGCCAGTTCACGGTAGGTGCCACCTTGCTGTGTTTAGAGATACAGCGCGGAGACAGGCCCTTCAACCCACCCAGTCTGTGCCGACCAGCGATCCCCGCACACTATCTTACACACACAAGGGGAAATTTACATTTACACCAAGCCAATTAACCTACAAACTTCAGATAGACACAAAATGCCGGAGTAACTCTGCGGGACAGGCAGCACCAGTGGAAACATCCTCTCCACATCCACTCTATCCAGGCCTCCACTGCCATCTGCAACCATCAATTCCACAGATTCACCACCCTCTACCTACACTCTTGAGCTTCAGGCAGTTTTGGTCTCCAAATCTGAGGAAGGACATTATTGCCATAGAGGGAGTGCAGAGAAGGTTCACCAGACTGATTCCTGGGATGTCAGGACTGTCTTATGAAGAAAGACTGGATAGACTTGGTTTATACTCTCTAGAATTTAGGAGATTGAGAGGGGATCTTATAGAAACTTACAAAATTCTTAAGGGGTTGGACAGGCTAGATGCAGGAAGATTGTTCCCGATGTTGGGGAAGTCCAGGACAAGGGGTCACAGCTTAAGGATAAGGGGGAAATCCTTTAAAACCGACATTGAGAAGAACTTTTTTCACACAGAGAGTGGTGAATCTCTGGAACTCTCTGCCACAGAGGGTAGTCGAGGCCAGTTCATTGGCTATATTTAAGAGGGAGTTAGATGTGGCCCTTGTGGCCAAGGGGATCAGGGGGTATGGAGAGAAGGCAGGTACGGGATACTGAGTTGGATGATCAGCCATGATCATATTGAATGGCGGTGCAGGCTCGAAGGGCCGAATGGCCTACTCCTGCACCTAATGTCTATGTTTCTAGGTTCCTTTCTCGGTTTTAAGGAAAAGCTCGCAGTTATAGTCTCAAAGAATCTTCTGTGTCATTTCATTAAGTCATAGAGTGATACAGTGTGGAAACAGGCCCTTCAGCCCAACTTGCCCACGCCGGCCAACATGTCCCAGCTGCCTGCGCTTGGTCCATATCCCTCCATACCTGCCCCATTCATGTTCCTGTCTTAACTGCTTCTGAAACGTCGGGATAGTCCCAGCCTCAACTACCTCCTCCTGCAACTTGTTCCACAGACACACCCACCAACCTTTGTGTGAAAATGTTTCCCCTCGAATTCCTGTTCAATCTTTTTCCCTTCACCTTAAACCCATGCCCTCTGGTCCTCGATTCCCCTACTCTAGGCAAGAGACTCTGTGCGTCTATTCCTCTCATGATTTTATACACCTCTATAAGATCACCCCTCATTCTCCTGCGCTCCATGGAATAGAGACCCAGTCTACTCAACCTCTCCCTGTAGCTCACATCTTCCAGTCCTGGCAACATCCTCGTAAATCTTTGATGAACCCTTTCAAGCTCGACAATATCTTTCCTATAACGTGGTGCTCAGAACAGAACACAATATTCTAAATAGGTTGAATAAGTTAGGTCTTTATTCTCTGGAGCGCAGAAGGTTAAGGGGGGACTTGATAGAGGTCTTTAAAATGATGAGAGGGATAGACAGAGTTGATGTGGACAAGCTTTTCCCTTTGAGAATAGGGAAGATTCAAACAAGAGGACATGACTTCAGAATTAAGGGACAGAAGTTTAGGGGTAATATGAGGGGGGAACTTCTTTACTCAGTGAGTGGTAGCGGTGTGGAATGAGCTTCCAGTGGCAGTGGTGGAGGCAGGTTCGTTGGTATCATTTAAAACTAAATTGGACAGGCATATGGATGAGAAGGGAATGGAGGGTTATGGTATGAGTGCAGGCAGGTGGGACTAAGGGGGAAAAAAGTTGTTCGGCACGGACTTGTAGGGCCGAGATGGCCTGTTTCCGTGCTGTAATTGTTATATGGTTATATGGTTAAATGCAGTCTCACCAACGTCCTATACATCTGCAACATGACCTCCCAACTTCTATCCTCATTCATCTATCTATTTGTTTGTTGATTTACTGGTGGCAGACTCTGAACGGATCGCTGACGTTGGAACTGGTGAACGAGAAATACTGGAAGGTCAGCAAGCCCCTCGAGTTATACTACGCGCCCACCAAGGAGCAAAAGTAAAGCCGAGCAGCACCAGGACTAAAGACACAATTGCTTATCCGCTTGCTCGCTCGCTCGCCCCCTTCCATCCACTCGCTGCCACCGCCGCCGCAGATACAGGCCGCCACGGCTTCCGACCGAGGAGCGCAGTAGCCGACGGGATGAGGAGAGAGAGAGAGAGAGACGACGGGGCTGTGAGTTGTCCCTTCACGCAAGGCCCACCCGAGGAACCGACTTCAGTGGGGCAGGGCGGGATGTAGCGTGAATCTGAACTGTCGTGTAGTGTTGCTTCTGTGTGTGTGTGAGAGTGTGTGTGTGTGCGTGCGTCCATCCTGTTCACCACCCTCCCCCTCCCCGGGCGCTCTATGCGACTATGAGTTCGGCCTCCTCACTCCGGTCGGGCTGTGCTTGTGTTGTCCTCGGCTGCCCCGTCCGTCAGCTACAGTGTGATGGGGCATTGCACTCTGTGCCGTGTAGCTCTGTTAGTAGCTGAGAGACCCGCTGGTCAATGACCCCTGATGCAAGACTAGGTTCGTGCAGGGGAGCTCCAAGGCCATGTTCCCTTTGTCTTTGTCCGGGCAACCATAGGGAGGGGAGCGGAGCGGAGCGGCTCGCCGGATGAACCCGATACAAGTTTGTCTCTCAAGTAATTTATATGTTATGACGTTTGCCGTTTCTTCCTGCTGGCATTTTAGTTTGTTCCCACTATCATCCCTTCAGTGGAAATAAAACATGGACACATTGGGTTTGAATAAAGTGCCTTAGCCGCTTGGCCTACATCTTTGGTTCACATTATTCACCTGTAATTATTATTTGTTGGTAATTTGGGTGAAAGCATACTGTATAATGCAGAAGGGAAGTCAGTGTATGGGACGGCATAGTGGCGCAGTGTTAGAGTTGCTGCCTCACAGTGCCGGAGACCCGGCTTTGATCCTGTCTGTACCGAGTTTGTACCTTCTCCTCGTGACCTGCGTGGGTTTTCTCCGGGAGCTGCGGTTTCCTCCCACACGTTTGTAGGTTAACTGGCTTTGGTTAAAATTGTAAATTGTGTGTAGGATAGTGTTAGTCTACAAGGAAGAGGACCCGGTGGGCCTGTTTCCGCGCTGTATCAGATAAACTAAACTGGAGGAACTCTGTGGGTCAGGCAGCATCTGTGGAGGGGAATGGACAGGAAACGTAATGGGTCCGAAATATCGCCTATCCATTCCCTCCACAGATGCTGCCTGACTTGCCGACTTCCTCCAGCACTTTGTGTTTTGCTGCAGTTTCGGTTTAGTTTCACTTAGAGGTAGCACGGGAAGAGTGTGTTGTGTTTTGCTCATGGTCCCAGCATATGCAGTTCCTTGTGCCTCTCTCAATGTGCTGGAGAGCTGGTGGGACAAAGGTGCAGCTGCCAAACACTGATTGAACTGCGAGGTTGGTTGCAGCCCAATAACATTGTCAAAGAAAATGTACTTGCATGTCAGTTTTCTTGTCCGTCACTTCTGGGATATCAGAGTTCAGAGTTTAGTTTATTGTCACGTGCACCGAGGTACAGTGAAAAGCTTTTTGTTGCGTGCTAACCAGTCAGCGGAAAGACAATACATGATTACAATCGAGCCGTTCACAGTGTACAGTTACATGATAAGGGGAATAATGTGAATAGCATTCAGTGCAAGGTAAAGTCCAATCAAAGATAGTTCAAGGGTCTTCAGTCTTGTGTACAGCCTAAATGTGGGTCACCTGTTTGTAAGTTTGGGCACGTCGAGTTGATTGCATTAGTCGAAACGGGGTGGACCACGTGAAGGTTGCAATCTTCCACCCCAGGGTACCCAATGAGGTTGATAGTAGTTCAGGACTGGTCTCTGGTTGTGGTTAGGATGGTTCAGTTGCCTGATAACAGCTGGGAAGAAACTGTCCCTGAATCTGGAGGTGTGCGTTTGTTTTCACACTTCTATATATTTTTAATGTTGCCATTATAAACTAGCTAACTGTTGCACAAGTTCTATATTGTGATGAGAGGAATGACTATTTTGTAAAACCAGAAGGATACAAAGATGTTGGTCGGGTTTATAATAAAGAAGAGATTAGTTTGCAGTCTTCATTCACCTTTCAAATAGCTATATATATTCTCAAGTGGATTCCGAAGAGGAATAAAAGTACTTGTATATAAAAGCTGGAGAGACAAAATACATAATTAGTCAGCAGCGCCATTCAATACGATCATAGAAACATAGAAATTAGGTGCAGGAGTAGAGGCCATTCGGCCCTTCGAGCTTGCACCGCCATTCAATATGATCATGGCTGATCATCCAACTCAGTATCCCGTACCTGCCTTCTCTCCATACACCCTGATCCCCTTGGCCACAAGGGCCACATCTAACTCCCCTCTTAAATATAGCCAATGAACTGTGGCCTCAACTGGCTTCAAATAGGCCGAAACCCAAAGGAAATAGGCAACGTTTCGGGTCGAAACCAGAAGGGTTTCGGGACCGAAACGTTACCCATTTCCTTCGCTCCATAGATGCTGCTGCATCCGCTGAGTTTTTGGCTGATCATCCAACTCAATATCCCGTACCTGCCTTCTCTCCATACCCCCTGATCCCCTTAGCCACAAGGGCCACATCTAACTCCCTCTTAAATATAGCCAATGAACTGTGGCCTCAACTACCCTCTGTGGCAGAGAGTTCCAGAGATTCACCACTCTCTGTGTGAAAAAAGTTCTTCTCATCTCGGTTTTAAAGGATTTCCCCCTTATCCTTAAGCTGTGACCCCTTGTCCTGGACTTCCCAACATCGGGAACAATCTTCCTGCATCTAGCCTGTCCAACCCCTTAAGAATTTTGTAAGTTTCTATAAGATCCCCTCTCAATCTCCTAAATTCTAGAGAGTATAAACCAAGTCTATCCAGTATTTCTTCATAAGACAGTCCTGACATCCCAGGAATCAGTCTGGTGAACCGTCTCTGCACTCCCTCTATGGCAATAATGTCCTTCCTCAGATTTGGAGACCAAAACTGTACGCAATACTCCAGGTGTGGTCTCACCAAGACCCTGTACAACTGCAGTAGAACCTCCCTGCTCCTATACTCAAATCCTTTTGCAATGAAAGCTAACATACCATTCACTTTCTTTACTGCCTGCTGCACCTGCATGCCTACCTTCAATGACTGGTGGTACCATGACACCCAGGTCTCGCTGCGATGATCACGGCTCCCAGGATGATCATGGCTGATCATCCATAATCAGTACCCCGTTCCTGCCATTTCCCTTGATTCTGTTAACCCTGAGAGCTCTACAGGCGACCAGAAACTCGCTACGACTCTTTGGGCGACTGAGGAGACGACTCATGACAGGTAATAAAACCCCAGCGACATGTCGCGGGGTGAAGCCTGTATGGCCGTGAGCAGTCACCCAAAGAGCCGTACCTTGTTTGGTCGCCGCTGGATTTTCAAAAGTCGTGTAAGTGGGACATGCCCATAACTCTCTCTTGAAACCATCCAGTGAATTGGCTTCCACTGCTCGTGTGGCAGAGAATTCCACAGATTCACAACTCTGGGTGAAAAAGTCTGTCCTCATCTCAGTCCTAAATGACCTACGCCATATGTTAAAATTGTACAAGGCATTGGTGAGGCCAATTCTGGAGTATCGTGTACAATTTTGGTCGCCTAATTATAGGAAGGATGTCAACAAAATAGAGAGAGTACAGAGGAGATTTACTAGGATGTTGCCTGGGTTTCAGCAACTAAGTTACAGAGATAGGTTGAACAAGTTAGGGCTTTATTCTTTGGAGCGCAGAAGGTTAAGGGGGGACTTGATAGAGGTTTTTAAAATGATGAGAGGGATAGACAGAGTTGACGTGGAAAAGCTTTTCCCACTGAGAGTAGGGAAGATTCAAACAAGGGGACATGACATGAGAATTAAGGGACTGAAGTTTAGGGGTAATATGAGGGGGAACTTCTTTACTCAGAGAGTGGTAGCTGTGTGGAATGAGCTTCCAGTGAAGGTGGTGGAGGCAGGTTCATTGGTATCATTTAAAAATAAATTGGATAGTTATATGGATGGGAAGGGAATGGAGGGTTATGGTCTGAGCGCAGGTAGATGGGACTAGGGGAGATTATGTGTTCGGCACGGACTTGAAGGGTCGAGATGGCCTGTTTCCGTGCTGTAAATTGTTATATGGTTATATGGTTATATTCATAAACTGTGACCACTGGTTCTGGACTCCCCCAACATGGGGAACATTTTTCCTGCATCTAGCCTGTCCAATCCCTTAAGAATTTATATGTTTCTATAAAATCCCCTCTCAGTCATATGGAGGACAGGCTGTTTCCCATGCAGCACGTCTCCCCTCTCCATGTCGCTGATCGATCCAAAGGAACAGCAGGGCCGTTACAGTTTGGCACCAGTGCCATCGCTGCAAGAGCGAGGTTGAACTTGGGGGCTCCGGCTCCAGATTTTCTTGAGGTTTACTCCAGGAGCCTTTTCCACGACTGGATATGGCCACAAGGCAAGCGGAGGTTTTAAATCAGAGTTTTCCCTCTCCCAGGCTGACGAGCCCCATCTGCCTGATAATATAATACATTCCATGTACTTTTTTCTCTCCAGCTTTTTAGAACATAGAGACATAGAAATTAGGTGCAGGAGTAGGCCATTCGGCCCTTCGAGCCTGCACCGCCATTCAATATGATCATGGCTGATCATCCAACTCAGTATCCCGTACCTGCCTTCTCTCCATACCCTCTGATCCCCTTGGCCACAAGGGCCACATCTAACTCCATCTTAAATATAGCCAATGAACTGTGGCCTCAACTACCCTCTGTGGCAGAGAGTTCCAGAGATTTCACCACTCTCTGTGTGAAAAAAGTTCTCCTCATCTCGGTTTTAAAGGATTTCCCCCTTATCCTTAAGCTGGACCCCTTGTCCTGGACTTCCCCAACATCGGGAACAATCTTCCTGCATCTAGCCTGTCCAACCCCTTAAGAATTTTGTAAGTTTCTATAAGATCACCTCTCAATCTCCTAAATTCTAGAGAGGTATAAACCAAGTCTATCCAGTCTTTCTTCATAAGACAGTCCTGACATTCCAGGAATCAGTCTGGTGAACCTTCTCTGCACTCCCTCTATGGCAATAATGTCCTTCCTCAGATTTGGAGACCAAAACTGTACGCAATACTCCAGGTGTGGTCTCTCCAAGACCCTGTACAACTGCAGTAGAACCTCTCTGCTCCTATACTCAAATCCTTTTGCAATGAAAGCTAACATACCATTCGTTTTAAATCAGAGTTTTCCCTCTTCCAGGCTGACGAGCCCCACCTGCCCGATAATATAATACATTCCATGTACTTTTTCTCTCTCCAGCGTTTTGTTCTCTTCTGAACCCACCAGAGAACTCTCGAAGTTGGGGTACCCCACAAAAAGCTGGGGTAACTCAGCAGGTCAGGCAGCATCTCTGGAGAGAAGGAACAGGTGACATTTCGGGTGAAGACTCTTATTCAGAGTCTGAAGTGTTAGTGTGCGGGGATCGCTGGTCAACGATGGGCCGAGCTGTATCTCTTCTTGCTCTGGCATGCACAGCCTAAAGCTGTAGGACAACTTGTTCTATTTGATCTTATTTGATTGTGCATTTGTTGAAACAGGGCAGACCATGTGAAGGTTGCAATCTCCCACCCCAGCTGTGTCTCTAAAGCATCAGTTTTCATCGAGTCATCTACATCCACGTACACCCCAGTTTATTGTTGCATGATATCGACACAACAAATACTGCACAAACCACTTTTAAAACAATCAGAAATTGATACCGTACTGTTGTAGATTTGATTATAAGGAGGAATGGTCCCATTGTGTTGTATGTAACATCAAAACGCTGTACTGACCAGGAATAAAATACATCTTGGATCAACAAGGTGCCCCATGTATTACCTATCATTATTGACAATGTAATATGCTTGGTCGATGTGTGCGGGCTTTGGGTAACTTCAGTGCATGTTGCTATAGAAATTGAAGATAGGCATGAGATGCTGGAGTATGCTCCAATTCTAACTTCAAGTAGCCCTCTCTCTCCGTCCCCTCCCCATTCCCAGTTCTCCCACCAGTCTTACTGTCTCCGACTGCATTCTATCTCTGTCCCCGCCCACTCCCCTGACATCAGTCTGACGTACATGGTAAATGGTAGGGAATTGAAGAATGTAGGTGAACAGAGGGATCTGGGAATAACTGTGCACAGTTCCTGAAAGTGGAATCTCATGTAGATAGGGTGGTAAAGAAAGCTTTTGGTGTGCTGGCCTTTATAGATCAGAGCATTGAGTATAGAAGCTGGGATGTAATGTTAAAATTGTACAAGGCATTGGTGAGGCCAATTCTGGAGTATGGTGTACAATTTTGGTCGCCTAATTATAGGAAGGATGTCAACAAAATAGAGAGAGTACAGAGGAGATTTTACTAGAATGTTGCCTGGGTTTCAGCAACTAAGTTACAGAGAAAGGTTGAACAAGTTAGGTCTTTATTCTCTGGAGCGGCAGAAGGTTAAGGGGGGACTTGATAGAGGTCTTTAAAATGATGAGAGAGATAGACAGAGTTGACGTGAAAAGCTTTTCCCACTGAGAGTAGGGAAGATTCAAACAAGGGGACATGACTTGAGAATTAAGGGACTGAAGTTTAGGGTAACATGAGGGGGAACTTCTTTACTCAGAGAGTGGTGGCTGTGTGGAATGAGCTTCCAGTGGAAGTGGTGGAGGCAGGTTCATTGGTATCATTTAAAAATAAATTGGATAGGCATATGGATGAGAAGGGAATGGAGGGTTATGGTATGAGTGCAGGCAGGTGGGACTAAGGGGAGAAAAAGTTGTTCGGCACGGACTTGTAGGGCCGAGATGGCCTGTTTCCGTGCTGTAATTGTTATATGGTTATATGGTTATATGGTTACTATCTCTGTGCCTTCAAAATACCCATTGACTTGGGCATAGGAGGAGAATTAGGCCATTCAACAATTCGAGTCTACTCCGCCATCTGATCATGGCTACTTTTTATTTCCCTCTCAACCCCACACTCCTGCCTTCTCATCATAGCCTTCTCATAACCTTTGACCCCCTTCATAATCAACCTCCACCTTAAAAGGACCCATTGACTTTGCCTCCATTGCTGTCTGTAATCTGCTCCACAGACTCATCACCCACCGGCTAAAGAAATTCCTCCTCTTCAAATCTCCACTTTGAAGGTACGTTCTTTTATTCTCAGGCTGTGCCCTCTGGTCCGAGACTCTCCCACTAGTGGAAACAGCCTCTCCATGGCCACCAAATCGAGGCCTTTCATTATTCGGTAGTTTTCAATCAGATCCTCTCTCTTCAAAACTCCAGTGAGTATAGACCCTGGGTGTTTCTGCTTTCCCCATTGAATTTCAATTTCCTTCAAAGTGGTGTCGCAGGTCGAGGGTGGTTGAAATGACTTTTGGGTCATTGGTCTTCACTAGGTCGCCAACTTCCTCACTCCCAAATAAGGGCCAAACGGTCAAAATATGGGACAAATTCCCCACGGCAATTTGTTGACCGACTGGGCCGTGGCTGGGTGAATGATAGAAACATAGAAACATAGAAATTAGGTGCAGGAGTAGGCCATTCGGCCCTTCGAGCCTGCACCGCCATTCAATATGATCATGGCTGATCATCCAACTCAGTATCCCGTACCTGCCTTCTCTCCATACCCCCTGATCCCCTTAGCCACAAGGGCCACATCTAACTCCCTCTTAAATATAGTCAATGAACTGTGTGACCTCAACTACCCTCTGCGGCAGGGAATTCCAGAGATTCACCACTCTCTGTGTGAAAAAGTTCCTCTCATCTCGGTTTTAAAGGATTTCCCTTTATCCTTAAGCTGTGACCCCTCGTCCTGGACTTCCCCAACATCGGGAACAATCTTCCTGCATCTAGCCTGTCCAACCCCTTAAGAATTTTGTAAGTTTCTATAAGATCCCCTCTCAATCTCCTAAATTCTAGAGAGTATAAACCAAGTCTATCCAGTCTTTCTTCATAAGACAGTCCTGACATCCCAGGAATCAGTCTGGTGAACCGTCTCTGCACTCCCTCTATGGCAATAATGTCCTTCCTCAGATGAGTTGGCCCCGGGTGCTGGACTGTACACAAAGTCCAGCCGGTGGGGTCAGCTGTGTGGAGTTTTGGCCACGTGCAAAGTCCGGCGCCCCGTCCAACTCATGAACCGATGATCGGCCACGAGAAGGAGGGGTGGTGGTGGTGTCGGCGGTCAGCGAAGGTTCGAAGGTCGGACAGCTGGGCCGGGCTGCCCGACCGACCGACGGGGCCACAGGCGAGGCACTGCTGCTGCTGCTGCTGCTGCACTCCACGGGATGCACTACGTCGGGACGCGTGAGGCGGGGCCGGACGACCAGACAGTCCCCTCGACCCGAGTAGTAGCGGTCAAACACGGGACAAGGGCGGTCCCGTACGGGGTAAACCAATTGAGCCCAATATACGGGATCTCCCGGCTAATACAGGACAGTCGGAAACTCAAGTGGAGAGACCATGTTGCAGTTGTACAAGACATTGGTGAGTCCACATTTAGAGCATTGTGTTCATTTTTGGTCAGCGTTGCAGAAAGATTTTGTTAAGTTGGAAAGAGTGCAGGGAATATTTTCGGGGATGTTGTCGGGACACGAGGGCTTGAGATACAGGGAGAGGTTGGACAGGGCAGGCTCGGATGCTATTCCTTGGAGCGCAGGAGGATGAGGGGTGATCTTACAGAGGTGTACAAGATCACAAAAGAATATATAGGGTCAATGCACACAGAGTCTTTTACCCAGCATAGGAGAATCGAAAAGCAGAGGGCATAGTTTTAAGGTGAGTTCATAGAAACATAGAAAATTAGGTGCAGGAGTAGGCCATTCGGCCCTTCGAGCCTGCACCGCCATTCAATATGATCATGGCTGATCATCCAACTCAGTATCCCATCCCTGCCTTCTCTCCATACCCCCTGATCCCCTTAGCCACAAGGGCCACATCTAACTCCCTCTTAAATATAGCCAATGAACTGTGGCCTCAACTACCTTCTGTGGCAGAGAGTTCCAGAGATTCACCACTCTCTGTGTGAAAAAAGTTCTTCTCATCTCGGTTTTAAAGGATTTCCCCCTTATCCTTAAGCTGTGACCCCTGTCCTGGACTTCCCTAACATCGGGAACAATCTTCCTGCATCTAGCCTGTCCAACCCCTTAAGAATTTTGTAAGTTTCTATAAGATCCCCTCTCAATCTCCTAAATTCTAGAGAGTATAAACCAAGTCTATCCAGTCTTTCTTCATAAGACAGTCCTGACATCCCAGGAATCAGTCTGGTGAACCGTCTCTGCACTCCCTCTATGGCAATAATGTCCTTCCTCAGATTTGGAGACCAAAACTGTACGCAATACTCCAGGTGTGGTCTCACCAAGACCCTGTACAACTGCAGTAGAACACAGAGTCTTTTACCCAGCATAGGAGAATCGAAAAGCAGAGGGCATAGTTTTAAGGTGAGTTCAGGTTAAGGCCATTGAGCCATTCGAGACTATTCCACCATCTGATCATGGCTGATCTATCTTTCCCTCTCAATCCCATTCTCCTGCCTTCTCCATATAACCTCGGACACCCCGACTGAGGCGGAAAGATTTAATAGGAATCTGAGGGGTAACATTTTTGTACACAAAGGGTGGTTGGACTAGGAATGAGCTGCTGGAGGAGGTAGTTGAGGCTGGGACTGTCACACCCATTTAAGAAACATACACACAGGTACGTGGATAGGATGGGTTTAGAGGGATAAGGGCCAAACGCAGGCGGGGTGGGGACTAGTGTAGCTGGGACATGTTGGCCAGCATGGTCAAGTTGGGCCGAAGGGCCTGTTTTCCACACTGTATCACTATGACGACACGACTAAAAAGCCTCTGAAACTATTTTTGGGCCAAAGTGGTGATCTTCAATGCAACAACTCCCACTGTTGGTGGCAGAGAGAATTACAATCCAACAGCGTGCGGAGAAGATTCAAGTTTCAAGATTCAATTTATTTGCACTCCAAAGACGTGCGGGTTTGTAGGTTAATTGGCCCATCTGTAAATTGCCCCCTAGAGTGAATGAGATTCAAGATTCAATTTAATTGTCATTTGGACCCCTTGAGGTCCAAACGAAATGCCGTTTCTGCAGCCATACATTACAAACAAATAGACCCAAGACACAACATAATTTACATAAACATCCATCACATTGCTGTGATGGAAGGCCAAAAAAACTTATCTCTCCACTGCACTCTCCCCCCCCCGATGTCAGAGTCAAATTCAAAGCCCCCGGCTGGCGATGGCGATTGTCCCGCGGCCATTAAAGCCACGCCGGGTGATGCAAGGTCGCACACCGGGTCTTGGTGTTAGAGCCCCCGGCGTGCGCTCGCAGAGTCCCGCGGCCATTCCAAGCCGCGCGGGGCGGTGATGTCAGGCCCCCGCTCCAGGAGCTCTTCGACCCCGCAACTCGGGCGGGAGAAGTCGCCGTTGCAGGAGCCCTGAAAAGCGGTCTCCCTCCAGGGACCCGCGGGCTCCCGGTGCCGCCGTCCCGCCAGACCCGCAGTTGCAGCCTCCGAATCTCCGGAGGTCGGGCCGCAGCAGCAGCAGCGTTCCACCACCGCTCCACCCGCTCCGGCAGCCAGCTCCGCGACGGTGAGGTGAGTCGTCGGCACCAGAGTCCCCGGTCTTCTCCTGTTGGAGGCCGCTCCTCGTTGCAGCCCCAACGACAACGGAGACCCGACAAGGAAAAGGTCGGGTCTCCCGTGCAGGGAGAGATTTAAAAGTTACCCCCTCCCTCCCACCCCACCCCCACCCCCACACACACACACCCCAACAAAAAATAACAAAAACTACATAGAAACATAGACAAAAAATAATAAAAACGCGGACGGGCTGCAGAGGCCGCTGCTGACGAGAGTCGCGCCGCCTACCTAGGAACTGCAGATGCTGGTTTACACCAAAGAGAGAAACACACAAAGTGCTGGAGTAACTGGAGTACCGCGTCAGGCAGGCAGCATCTCTGGAGAAAAGGAATAGGTGATGTTTTGGGTCAGGACCCTTCTTCAGGGGGAGAGGGTGGCTTGTACTCGCTAGAATTTAGAAGATTGAGGGGGGATCTTATAGAAACTTACAAAATTCGTAAGGGGTTGGACAGGCTAGATGCAGGAAGATTGTTCCCGATGTTGGGGAAGTCCAGAACAAGGGGTCACACAGTTTGAGGATAAGGGGGAAATCTTTTAGGACCGATGTTAGCTTTCATTGCAAAAGGATTTGAGTCTAGGAGCAGGGAGGTTCTACTGCAGTTGTACAGGGTCTTGGTGAGACCACACCTGGAGTATTGCGTACAGTTTTGGTCTCCAAATCTGAGGAAGGACATTATTGCCATAGGGGGAGTGCAGAGAAGGTTCACCAGACTGATTCCTGGGATGTCAGGACTGTCTTATGAAGAAAGACTGGATAGACTTGGTTTATACTCTCTAGAATTTAGGAGATTGAGAGGGGATCTTATAGAAACCTACTAAATTCTTAAGGGGTTGGACAGGCTAGATGCAGGAAGATTGTTCCCGATGTTAGGGAAGTCCAGGACAAGGGGTCACAGCTTAAGGATAAGGGGGAAATCCTTTAAAACCGAGATGAGAAGAACTTTTTTTCACACAGAGAGTGGTGAATCTCTGGAACTCTCTGCCACAGAGGGTAGTTGAGGCCAGTTCATTGGCTATATTTAAGAGGGAGTTAGATGTGGCCCTTGTGGCTAAGGGGATCAGGGGGTATGGAGAGAAGGCAGGTACGGGATACTGAGTTGGATGATCAGCCATGATCATATTGAATGGCGGTGCAGGCTCGAAGGGCCGAATGGCCTACTCCTGCACCTAATTTCTATGTTTCTATGTCAATGTTTCTATGGCGGGCACATTTGGAGGAAGAATGGATCAAATCCAAGGCAGAGTCCCATTGCTGGTCTGTTAGTTTCGTATTCAGCTCGCCCTCCCACGCAGCTTTTAATGAGGTATGAGGTTTCAATATAACCGACCCTAACAAGTTGTACAAAACAGAGATGTATTTCTTCCGGTTGGGATCTAGAGCTAGGATGGAATCGGTCAGGGTTTCAGGGGGGCGATTTGGGAAATGGAGGAATATCTTCTTCACAAAATCCCAAATCTGGAAAAAACGAAAAAGCTGGGAGTTAGGGAGGCTATAGTTGGACGAGACGAAAAAATGCCATCCTTGTATAGGTTTTTGATACAACTGATGCCATTACTATGCCAGGTTTTGAATGCGGAGTCTGTACTTGAAGGTTTAAAGATGTGGTTTTTAAGCAGTGGGGTCAAGATGGAAGGGCCTTGTAAACTGAAGTTTTTCCTGAGTTGACTCCATATCTTGAGCGAGAGATAGGGTGGTAAAGAAAGCTTTTGGTATGCTAGCCTTTATAAATCAGAGCATTGAGTATAGAAGTTGGAATGTAATGTTAAAATTGTACAAGGCATTGGTGAGGCCAATTCTGGAGTATGGTGTACAATTTTGGTCGCCTAATTATAGGAAGGATGTCAACAAAATAGAGAGAGTACAGAGGAGATTTACTAGAATGTTGCCTGGGTTTCAGCAACTAAGTTACAGAGATAGGTTGAACAAGTTAGGGCTTTATTCTTTCTTCTTTGGAGCGCAGAAGGTTAAGGGGGGACTTGATAGAGGTTTTTAAAATGATGAGAGGGATAGACAGAGTTGACGTGGAAAAGCTTTTCCCACTGAGAGTAGGGAAGATTCAAACAAGGGGACATGACTTGAGAATTAAGGGACTGAAGTTTAGGGGTAACATGAGGGGGAACTTCTTTACTCAGAGAGTGGTGGCTGTGTGGAATGAGCTTCCAGTGAAGGTGGTGGAGGCAGGTTTGTTTTTATCATTTAAAAATAAATTGGATAGTTATATGGATGGGAAGGGAATGGAGGGTTATGGTCTGAGCGCAGGTATATGGGACTAGGGGAGATTATGTGTTCGGCACGGACTAGAAGGGTCGAGATGGCCTGTTTCCGTGCTGTAATGGTTATATGGTTATTATATGGTTATGTGACAGTCCCGCCATCCCAGGGATTAACCTGGTAAACCTACGCTGCACTGCCTCAATAACAAGGATGTCCTTCCTCAAATTAGGAGACCAAAACTGCACACAATACTCCAGATGTGATCTCACCAGGGCCCTGGACAAGGACCTCTTTACTCCTATACGTACTATATTACCATCAGCATTTTATTAGAGGCAGGTCAGGGTTTCAATATCTATCTATCTATCTATCTATCTATCTATCTATCTATCTATCTATCTATCTATCTATCTATCTATCTATCTATCTATCTATCTATCTATCTATCTATCTATCTATCTATCTATCTATCTATCTATCTATCTATCTATCTATCTATCTATAAAACTCAAATCCATCCGACGTCCGCCTGCAGTACGGATCCCTTCCTGCCTTTTGATTCGTTGACGGCTGCTCCTTCCTATCAGCTTCCAACACACTTCGAAACAAAGTTGCAAGACAGGAACACTGAACTTTTCACTGCTGCAGCAGGCAGGGGAGGTGCAATTGAGGGAGGCAGGGGAGTGCTGGAAACTTACATTTGGCAACGGCTTCAGTTCCATTGGAGGAGACGGGTGCATGGTGGAATATTGGGTTGGGGGAATCACACCATTGGGGGAGCAGACCCAACGGGTCTGCACTTAGCCTAGTTAATATATAAAACTCAAACCCATCCGACCGGCTGCCGTCCGGCTGCCTTTCTGCCTTTTGATTCGTTGACGGCTGCTCCTTCCTATCAGCTTCCAACACACTTCGAAACAAAGTTGCAAGACAGGAACACTCTGAACTTTTCACTGCTGCAGCAGGCAGGGGAGGTGCAATTGGAATTTTTTTTAATCCACTGCTGAGGGAGGCAGGGGAGTGCTGGAATCTTACATTTGGGGACTGGTTCAGTTCCGTTGGAGGAGACGGGTGCATGGTGGAATATTGGGTTGGGGGAATCACACCATTGGGGGAGCAGACCCAACGGGTCTGCACTTGGTCTAGTAATCAAATAAAAGCAAAGAATATTTTTGTAATTAACAAATTCCTTATTTTTGTTTTACAATTCAACCAGTTTGGTTATAAAATTCAAATCACGATCTATACATCGGGCAGGGGTTTGAACTGGGGTCCCTGGTGCCATCGTGCCGCCCCAGAGATTGCGGGGGATGGTTGTCTGAAATGAGTTGCCAAAAGAAAATTCCTTTTGTATTTGGTTCAGAACAAGTTTCCCTATATATAAGTACTTACCGTAGATACATATTAGATTAGCATCTGAGATACAGTACAAGTGTATAGTAATTAGTACACTAGCGACCTGGTGAGACCACACCTGGAGTACTGTGTGCAGTTTTGGTCTCTTAATTTGAGGAAGGACATTCTTACTATTGAGGGAGTGCAGCGTAGGTTCACCAGGTTAATTCCTGGGACTGCCATATGATGAAAGAATGAGTTGACTGGGCTGATATTCACTGGAGTTTAGAAGGATGAGAGGGGATCTTATAGAAACATGTACAACTCTTAAGGGATTTGACAGGCTAGATGCAAGAAAAATGTTCCTGATGTTGGGGGAGTCCAGAACCAGGGGTCACAGTTCAAGGATAAGGGGTAGGCCATTTAGAAACATAGAAATTAGTTGCAGGAGTAGGCCATTCGGCCCTTCGAGCCTGCACCGCCATTCAATATGATCATGGCTGATCATCCAACTCAGTATCCCGTACCTGCCTTCTCTCCATACCCCCTGATCCCCTTAGCCACAAGGGCCACATCTAACTCCCTCTTAAATATAGCCAATGAACTGTGGCCTCAACTACCCTCTGTGGCAGAGAGTTCCAGAGATTCACCACTCTCTGTGTGAAAAAAGTTCTCCTCATCTCGGTTTTAAAGGATTTCCCCCTTATCCTTAAGCTGTGACCCCTTGTCCTGGACTTCCCCAACATCGGGAACAATCTTTCTGCATCTAGCCTGTCCAACCCCTTAAGAATTTTGTAAGTTTCTATAAGATCCCCTCTCAATCTCCTAAATTCTAGAGAGTATAAACCAAGTCTATCCAGTCTTTCTTCATAAGACAGTCCTGACATCCCAGGAATCAGTGTGGTGAACCGTCTCTGCACTCCCTCTATGGCAACATCTCTGCACTCCCTCTATGGCAATTTGACAGGCTCGATGCAGGAAAAATGCTCCTGATGTTGGGGGAGTCCAGAACCAGGGGTCACAGTTCAAGGATAAGGGGTGGGTCATTTGGGACTGAGATGAGGAACGCAGGCAGGTGGGACTAGTGTAGCTGGGACATTGTTGGCTGGTGCAGGCAAGTTGGGCCGAAGGGCCTGTTTCCACACTGTATCACTCTATGTGTCTCTGTGACTCTTATTTTCATTGGAATTTACACTGTGCTTGTCTTCACAGGAATTTAGAAGGATGAGAGGGGATCTTATAGAAACATATACATTTCTTAAGGGATTGGACAGGCTAGATGCAGGGAAAATGTTCCCGATGTTGGGGGAGTCCAGAACCAGGGGCCACACAGTTTAAGGATAAGGGGTCGGCCATTTGGGACTGAGATGAGGAAAAACATTTTCACCCAGAGAGTTGTGAATCTGTGGAATTCTCTGCCACAGAAGGCAGTGGAGGCCAATTCACTGGATGTTTTCAAGAGAGAGTTAGATTTAGCTCTTAGGGCTAACGGAATCAAAGGATATGGGGAGAAAGCAGGAACGGGGTACTGATTTTGTCTCCAAATTTGAGGAAGGACATTCTTGCTATTGAGGGAGTGCAGCATAGGTTCACCAGGTTAATTCCCAGGATGGCGGGACTGTCATATGTTGATAGAATGGAGCGGCTGGGCTTGTACTCTCTGGAATTTAGAAGGATGAGAGGGTGATCTTATAGAAGCATATAAAATTATTAAGGGATTGGACACGCTAGAGGCAGGAAACATGTTCCCGATGTTGGGGGAGTCCAGAACCTGGGGCCACAGTTTAAGAATGGGGTAGGCCTTTTAGAATGGAGGCGAGTGAAAACTTTTTCACCCAGAGAGTTGTGAATCTGTGGAATTTTCTGCCTCAGAGGGTGGTGGAGGCTAATTCTCTGGATGCTTTGAAGAGAGAATTAGATAAAGATAGTGGAGCCAAGGGATATGGTGAGAATGGGATACTGAATGTGGATGATCAGCCATGATCACAGCGAATGGCGATGCTGGCTCGAAGGGCCGAATGGCCTATTCCTGGGTCTATTGTGTATTGTCTTTTGTAATGGCCTCACTGCACCTTCACATACATTGTCGGCAATCCATTCATACCTCACACGTCCAGAAACAGTATGTGCCATTGAGAAAACAGTCCCTTGTAGAACTAGTCACACTCGAACGGTGTTTGTTTGTCTTCTCACCTGTATTATAGAACAAGAACTGTTTCCACGATTAAGTGAAAAACAAACATTTTTTTAGCAAACTATTAAAAAACGGCCTTTGTTTAAGGCTGTGAAATGTCCCACGGTGTTTTTGCAGAAATGCCCATCAAACAAAATCTTGACATCAAGCCACTTGCCGTAAAGTGAAATTCTTGGAGGGCAAACAATGAAGAGGGGTCTCGACCCGAAACATCACCCATTCCTTCTCTCCAGAGATGCTGCCTGTCCCGCTGAGTTACTCCAGCATTTTGTGTCTGTCTTGAATTATAGGAAGGATGTCAACAAAATAGAGAGAGTACAGAGGAGATTTACTAGAATGTTGCCTGGGTTTCAACAACTAAGTTACAGAGATAGGTTGAATAAGTTAGGTCTTTATTCTCTGGAGCGCAGAAGGTTAAGGGGGGACTTGATAGAGGTCTTTAAAATGATGAGAGGGATAGACAGAGTTGATGTGGACAAGCTTTCCCCTTTGAGAATAGGGAAGATTCAAACAAGAGGACATGACTTCAGAATTAAGGGACAGAAGTTTAGGGGTAATATGAGGGGGAACTTCTTTACTCAGAGAGTGGTAGCGGTGTGGAATGAGCTTCCAGTGGAAGTGGTGGAGGCAGGTTCATTGGTATCGTTTAAAAATAAATTGGATAGGCATATGGATGAGAAGGGAATGGAGGGTTATGGTATGAGTGCAGGCAGGTGGGACTAAGGGGAAAAAAAATTTGTTCGGCACGGACTTGTAGGGCCGAGATGGCCTGTTTCCGTGCTGTAATTGTTATATGGTTATATGGTTCCACCATACCGCCCGAGCTATACTGTTCTATGTTGAATAGTATGCATTGTCACAGATGGCTGTGGAGGCCAAGTCAATGGATATTTTTAAGGCAGAGATAACCATATAACCATATAACCATATAACAATTACAGCACGGAAACAGGCCATCTCAACCCTTCTAGTCCGTGCCGAACACATAATCTCCCCTAGTCCCATATACCTGCGCTCAGACCATAACCCTCCATTCCCTTCCCGTCCATATAACTATCCAATAGACAGATTCTTCATTAGTACGGTTGTCAGGGGTTACGGGGAGAATGCAGAAGAATGGTTCTTAAGGATAAGGGGGAAATCCTTTAAAACCGAGATGAGAAGAACTTTTTTCACACACAGAGTGGTGAATCTCTGGAACTCTCTGCCACAGAGGGTAGTTGAGGCCACAGTTCATTGGCTATATTTAAGAGGGAGTTAGATGTGGCCTTTGTGGCTAAGGGGATCAGGGGGTATGGAGAGAAGGCAGGTACGGGATACTGAGTTGGATGATCAGCCATGATCATATTGAATGGCGGTGCAGGCTCGAAGGGCCGAATGGCCTACTCCTGCACCTAATTTCTATGTTTCTATGTAAATCCCTTAAGAGTTGTACATGTTTCTATAAGATCTCCTCTCATCCTTCTAAACTCCAGTGAATATCAGCCCAGTCAACCCATTCTTTCATCATATGGCAGTCCCTACTCCTGCACCTATTTTCTATGTTTCTATGTTTCTAATGGGGTTGGGAGGGAGAGATATGGGAGATATCAGCCATGATTGAATGGCGGAGTAGACTTGATGGGCCGAATGGCCTAATTCTCGCTCCAATCCCTTCTGAACATGAACTGTGATCTGTGTTCCATGTTCTATATTCTTTGTTCTGTGACATATACGTCGCTCTAAGGATCGATGGTTCTACGAAGGCGACCATTAACACCAGCGTGGGTGAGAGCATGTGTGGATACAGTGGCTGTTTGGGAATTGGGCAACATCAGGGTGGATGGAGATAGATGGCCCATGGGTCGGTGTAGAGTCGAGAAGTCAAACTTGTGACCAAGTGTTGCCCGCCATCATTTGGGTCCATTATTTCCAATTTTCAGAAAGGTGCCACACGTCAGGCTGCTAAGGAAGATGAGAGCCCATGGTATAAAGGGGCAGCTACTAACACAGATGGCAGGTTGGCTGGATGGCAGAAGACAAAGGGTGGCAATAAAGGGGGCTTTTCCAGATTGGCTGCCAGTGACTAGCGGAGTTCCACAAGGGTCGGTGCTGGGGCCGCTACTCTTCACATAGAAACATAGAAATTAGGTGCAGGAGTAGGCCATTCGGCCCTTCGAGCCTGCACCGCCATTCAATCTGATCATGGCTGATCATCCAACCCAGTATCCCGTACCTGCCTTCTCTCCATACCCCCTGATCCCCTTTAGCCACAAGGGCCACATCTAACTCCCTCTTAAATATAGCCAATGAACTGTGGCCTCAACTACCCTCTGTGGCAGAGAGTTCCAGAGATTCACCACTCTCTGTGTGAAAAAAGTTCTCCTCATCTCGGTTTTAAAGGATTTCCCCCTTATCCTTAAGCTGTGACCCCTTGTCCTGGACTTCCCTAACATCGGGAACAATCTTCCTGCATCTAGCCTGGTCCAACCCCTTAAGAATTTTGTAAGTTTCTATAAGATCCCCTCTCAATCTCCTAAATTCTAGAGAGTATAAACCAAGTCTATCCAGTCTTTTCATAAGACAGTCCTGACATCCCATGAATCAGTCTGGTGAACCGTCTCTGCACTCCCTCTATGGCAATAATGTCCTTCCTCAGATTTGGAGACCAAAACTGTACGCAATACTCCAGGTGTGGTCTCACCAAGACCCTGTACAACTGCAGTAGAACCTCCCTGCTCCTATACTCAAATCCTTTTGCAATGAAAGCCAACATACCATTCGCTTTCTTTACTGCCTGCTGCACCTGCATGCCTACCTTCAATGACTGGTGTACCATGACACCCAGGTCTCGCTGCATCTCCCCCTTTCCCAATCGGCCACCATTTAGATAATAGTCTGCTTTCCCGTTTTTGCCACCAAAATGGATAACCTCACATTTATCCACATTATACTGCATCTGCCAAACATTTGCCCACTCACCCAGCCTATCCAAGTCACCTTGCAGTCTCCTAGCATCCTCCTCACAGCTAACACTGCCCCCCAGCTTAGTGTCATCCGCAAACTTGGAGATATTGCCTTCAATTCCCTCATCCAGATCATTAATATATATTGTAAATAGCTGGGGTCCCAGCACTGAGCCTTGCGGTACCCCACTAGTCACTGCCTGGCATTGTGAAAAGGACCCGTTTACTCGTTGTATATTCATGATTTGGTCGAGGGGATTGAAGCCTTTGTGGCCAAGTTTGTAAATGATACAAAGATAGGTGGATGGGCAGGTAGGGTAGAGGAAGCAGGGACTCTGCAGAAGAACTTGGACAGGTTGGGAGAGTGGGCAGAGAAATGGCAGATGGAATATAGTGCAGCAAAGTGCGGAGTCATGCATTTTTGTAGTGAAACATAGAAACAAAGAAATTAGGTGCAGGAGTAGGCCATTCGGCCCTTCGAGCCTGCACCGCCATTCAATATGATCATGGCTGATCATCCAACTCAGTATCCTGTACCTGCCTTCTCTCCATACCCCCTGATCCCCTTTAGCCACAAGGGCCACATCTAACTCCCTCTTAAATATAGCCAATGAACTGTGGCCTTTCTTTACTGCCTGCTGCACCTGCATGCCTACCTTCAATGACTGGTGTACCATGACACCCAGGTCTCGCTGCATCTCCCCCTTTCCCAATCGGCCACCATTTAGATAATAGTCTGCTTTCCCGTTTTTGCCACCAAAATGGATAACCTCACGTTTATCCACATTATACTGCATCTGCCAAACATTTGCCCACTCACCCAGCCTATCCAAGTCACCTTGCAGCCTCCTAGCATCCTCCTCACAGCTAACACTGCCCCCCAGCTTAGTGTCATCCGCAAACTTGGAGATATTGCCTTCAATTCCCTCATCCAGATCATTAATATATATTGTAAATAGCTGGGGTCCCAGCACTGAGCCTTGCGGTACCCCACTAGTCACTGCCTGCCATTGTGAAAAGGACCCGTTTACTCGTTGTATATTCATGATTTGGTCGAGGGGATTGAAGGCTTTGTGGCCAAGTTTGTAAATGATACATAGATAGGTGGAAGGGCAGATAGTGTAGAGAAAGCAGGGACTCTGCAGAAGGACTTGGACAGGTTGGGAGAGTGGGCAGAGAAATGGCAGATGGAATATAGTGCAACAAAGTGCGGAGTCATGCATTTTTGTAGTGAAACATAGAAACATAGAAATTAGGTGCAGGAGTAGAGGCCATTCGGCCCTTCGAGCCTGCACCGCCATTCAATATGATCATGGCTGATCATCCAACTCAGTATCCCGTACCTGCCTTCTCTCCATACCCCCTGATCCCCTTAGCCATAAGGGCCACATCTAACTCCCTCTTAAATATAGCCAATGAACTGTGGCCTCAACTACCCTCTGCGGCAGAGAGTTCCAGAGATTTAACACTCTCTGTGTGAAAAAAGTTCTTCTCATCTTGGTTTTAAAGGATTTCCCCCTTATCCTTAAGCTGTGACCCCTTGTCTTGGACTTCCCCAACATCGGGAACAATCTTCCTGCATCTAGCCTGTCCAACCCCTTAAGAATTTTGTAAGTTTCTATAAGATCCCCTCTCAATCTCCTAAATTCTAGAGAGTATAAACCAAGTCTATCCAGTCTTTCTTCATAAGACAGTCCTGACATCCCAGGAATCAGTCTGGTGAACCGTCTCTGCACTCCCTCTATGGCAATAATGTCCTTCCTCAGATTTGGAGACCAAAACTGTACGCAATACTCCAGGTGTGGTCTCACCAAGACCCTGTACAACTGCAGTAGAACCTCCCTGCTCCTATACTCAAATCCTTTTGCAATGAAAGCTAACATACCATTCGCTTTCTTTACTGCCTGCTGCACCTGCATGCCTACCTTCAATGACTGGTGTACCATGACACCCAGGTCTCGACACTGCAGATGCTGGAATCTGGAGCAAAACACAAAGTGGTGGAAGAACACTCAGTGGGTCGGGCAGCATCTGTGTGGGGAGATGGACTGTTGATGATCCATCTGGAGGAAGGCTCCCGTCCTGAGACCTCGTCTGTCCATTTCCCTCCACAGATGCTGCCTGACCCGCTGAGTTCCTCCAGCACTTTTGTTGGTTGAAACGTGATATCCTTGCAGATTGATAGGGCACAGCGGTAGAGTTGCTGCCTCACAGCGCCAGAGACCCGGGTTCCATCCCGACTACGGGCGC
Source organism: Leucoraja ocellata (assembly GCA_036785375.1). Classification (NCBI taxonomy): domain Eukaryota; kingdom Metazoa; phylum Chordata; class Chondrichthyes; order Rajiformes; family Rajidae; genus Leucoraja; species Leucoraja ocellata. The sequence goes on from JAWMAR010002292.1 coordinate 113,791, forward strand.
TGCCTCTGCGGAGTTTGCACGTTTCTCCCCGTGGGTTTCCTCAGAGATCTTCAGTTTCCTCCCACACTCCAAAGACGTGCAGGTTTGTCGACCGATTGGCTTTGTTAAATTGTAAATTATTCCCAGTGTGTGCGGGATTGTGCTAGTATGCGGGGATCGCTGGTCAGCACGGACTCGGTGGGCCGAAGGGCCAGTTTTCGTGCTTGTGTATCATAAGTCTCAAGTCTGAAGCTTGATAGTCATCAAAATCTTTGCGGTTTTGGCAGGGTGGCACCTTGGAAGAAAAGGAGTTTTCCATGAATGGGAAGTCAGCCACTCCAGGAGGAATTGCAGGAAGGAAGTGAAACAAAGACCCATTCGGCCCATCATGTTGTACTGACCCATTGAAGGAGCTGGCCACGATTTCCCTGTAGACTTTCCAATCTCTTCTGATCAAGTGCGTACCTAATACTCTGTTGAAAGTCACTATTAAGTATGTTTCCACGCAGGTCACGGGCAGAACGTGCAAACTCCGTACAGACAGCACCCGTGGTCAGGATTGAACCCGGGTCCCTGGAGCTGTGAGGCAGCAACTCTACCCCTGTGTCATTAAGGACATTATTGCCATAGAGGGAGTGCAGAGACGGTTCACCAGGGTCTTGGTGAGAACACACATGGAGTATTGCGTACAGTTTTGATCTCCTAATCTGAGGAAAGACATTCTTGCCATAGAGGGAGTGCAGAGACGGTTCACCAGACTGATTCCTGGGATGTCAGGACTGTCTTATGAAGAAAGACTGGATAGACTTGGTTTATACTCTCTAGAATTTAGAAGCTTGAGAGGGGATCTTATAGAAACTTACAAAATTCTTAAGGGGTTAGACAGGCTAGATGCAGGAAGATTGTTCCCGATGTTGGGGAAGTCCAGGACAAGGGGTCACAGTTTAAGGATAAAGGGGAAATCCTTTAAAACCGAGATGAGAAGAACTTTTTTCACACAGAGAGTGGTGAATCTCTGGAACTCTCTGCCACAGAAGGTAGTTGAGGCCACAGTTCATTGGCTATATTTAAGAGGGAGTTAGATGTGGCCCTTGTGGCTAAGGGGATCAGGGGGTATGGAGAGAAGGCAGGTACGGGATACTGAGTTGGATGATCAGCCATGATCATATTGAATGGCGAATGGTGCAGACTCGAAGGGCCGAATGGCCTACTCCTGCACCTAATTTCTATGTTTCTATGTGTCACCATGCCACCCTGTTCTATGTAAAATCTTTTTTAATGTTGCTGATATACCTGCTTCAATTACCTCGACTGTATTCCATACAGATAAACTCTCTGTGGGAAAAACATAGAAACATAGAAAAATAGACAATAGGTGCAGGAGTAGGCCATTCGGCCCTTCGAGCCTGCACCGCCATTCAATATGATCATGGCTGATCATCCAACTCAGTATCCCGTACCTGCCTTCTCTCCATACCCTCTGATCCCTTTAGCCACAAGGACCACATCTAACTCCCTCTTAAATATAGCCAATGAACTGTGTGGCCTCAACTACCCTCTGTGGCAGAGAATTCCACAGATTCACCACTCTCTGTGTAAAAAATGATTTTCTCATCTCCGTTTTAAAGGATTTCCCCCTTATCCTTAAACTGTGTGACCCCTTGTTCTGGACTTCCTGAACATCGAGAACAATCTTCCTGCATCTAGCCTGTCCAACCCCTTAAGAATTTTGTAAGTTTCTATAAGATCAACCCTCAATCTTCTGAATTCTAAGCGGAGTACAAGCCGAGTCTATCCAGTCTTTCTTCGTATGAAAGTCCTGACGTCCCAGGAATCAGTCTGGTGAACCTTCTCTGCACTCCCTCTATGCAATAATGTCCTTCCTCAGATTAGGAGACCAAAACTGTACGCATACTCCAGGTGTGGTTTCACCAAGACCCTGTTACAAACTGCAGTAGAACCTCCCTGCTCCTATACTCAAGGACATGTCTCCTGACATCCCAGGAAAGTCCTGACATCCCAGGAATCAGTCTGGTGAACCTTCTCTGTACTCCTCTATGGCAAGAATTACTATTAATCAGGTTCCTGTTATATTTCTCTCCCCCTTTCATTATAAGGCTCGATTGTAATCATGTATTGTCTTTCCGCTGACTGGTTAGCACGCAACACAAGCTTTTCACTGTACCTCGGTACACGTGACAATAAACTAAACTAAACTATGTCTTAAGGTTCTTAGTTATTAGTTTAGAGATACAACGAGCCCGTGCCGACCAGCGATCCCCGCACACTAACACTATCTTACACACACTAGGGACAATTTTTACAGGTTAGCAAGCCAATTTTACCTACATATCCGCACGTCTTTCATGTGTGGGAGGAAACCGAAGATCTCGGAGAAAACCCATGCAGGTCACGGGGAGAACGTGCAAACTCCGTACAGACAGCGCCCGCAGTCGGGATCGAACCCGGGTCTCTGTCGCTGCATTCGCTGTAAGGAAGCAACTCCACCGCTGACTCTTGATTCCTCTAGCTGGGTAAAAGACTGAAGTCTGAAGAAGGTCTCGACTTTTTCCATCGCTCCAGGGATGCCGCCTGTCCCGCTGAGTTACCCCAGCTCTTTGTGTCTATCTTCGGTTTAAACCAGCATCTGCAGTTCCTTCCCTGGTTTGGTTTGAAGATTGTCACCATTACATCATGTTTGAGGCCTTTCTTCTCCTTTGCCCAGAGGTGTACGGTGAGATGTTTTTATATTAACCATATAACCATATAACAATTACAGCACGGAAACAGGCCATCTCGGCCCTACAAGTCCATGCCGAACAACTTTTTTTTTTCCCCTTAGTCCCACCTGCCTGCACTCATACCATAACCCTCCATTCCCTTCTCATCCATATGCCTATCCAATTTATTTTTAAATGATACCAATGAACCTGCCTCCACCACTTCCACTGGAAGCTCATTCCACACCCGCTACCACTCTCTGAGTAAAGAAGTTCCCCCTCATGTTACCCCTAAACTTCTGTCCCTTAATTCTGATGTCATGTCCTCTTGTTTGAATCCTCCCTATTCTCAAAGGGAAAAGCTTGGCCACATCAACTCTGTCTATCCCTCTCATCATTTTAAAGACCTCTATCAAGTCCCCCCTTAACCTTCTGCGCTCCGAGAATAAAGCCCTAACTTATTCAACCTATCTCTGTAACTTAGTTGTTGAAACCCAGGCAACATTCTAGTAAATCTCCTCTGTACTTGTTATTGTTATATTGTTAGTTAGTTTAGTTTATTGTCACGTGTACCGAGGTACAGTGTCGCGTGCTAATCAGTCAGCGGAAAGACAATACATCACTACAATCTATCTGTCCATAGTGTACAGATACAGGGTATAAAGGGAATAACGTTTAGTGTATTCTGCAGTTGTACAGGGCCCCGGTGAGACCACACCTGGAGTATTGCGTGCAGTTTTGGTCTCCTAATTTGAGGAAGGACATCCTTGCTATTGAGGGAGCCCAGCGTAGGTTCACCAGGTTAATTCCTGGATGGCGGGACTGACATGTGAGGAAAGATTGAAAATATTAGGCTTGTATTCACTGGAAGTTAGAAGGATGAGGGGGTATCTTATAGAAACATATTCACAGAATATAGAATTCATTATAGAATTCAAATTCACATTACTTGGTAAATGGTAGGGAATTGAAGAATACAGTTGAACAGAGGGATCTGGGTATAACCGTGCATAGTTCCATTGAAGGTGGAATCTCATATAGATAGGGTGGTAAAGAAAGCATTTTGGTATGCTAGCCTTTATAAATCAGAGCATTGAGTATAGAAGCTGGGATGTAATGTTAAAATTGTACAAGGCATTGGTGAGACCAAATCTGGAGTATGGTGTACAATTTTGGTCGCCCAATATAGGAAGGATGTCAACAAAATAGAGAGAGTACAGAGGAGATTTACTAGAATGTTGCCTGGGTTTTCAGCAACTAAGGTACAGAGATAGGTTGAACAAGTTAGGTCTTTATTCTCTGGAGTGCAGAAGGTTAAGGGGGGACCTGATAGAGGTCTTAAAATGATGAGAGGGATAGACAGAGTTGATGTGGACAAGCTTTTCCCTTTGAGAATAGGGAGGATTCAAACAAGAGGACATGACTTCAGAATTAAGGGACAGAAGTTTAGGGGTAATATGAGGGGGAACTTCTTTACTCAGAGAGTGGTAGCGGTGTGGAATGAACTTCCAGTGGAAGTGGTGGAGGCAGGTTCGTTGGTATCATTTAAAAATAAATTGGATAGGCATATGGATGAGAAGGGAATGGAGGGTTATGGTATGAGTGCAGGCAGGTGGGACTAAGGGGAAAAAGTTATTCGGCACGGACTTGTAGGGCCGAGATGGCCTGTTTCCGTGCTGTAATTGTTATATGGTTATATGGTGTTATAAATATAAAAGGACTGGATAAGCTAGATGCAGGAAAAATGTTCCCAATGTTGGGGGAGTCCAGAGCCAGGGGCCACACAGTCTTAGAATAAGGGGAAGACCATTTAAAACTGTGATGTGGAAAAACATTTTCACCCAGGGAGTTGTGAATTTGTGGAATTCCCTGCCACAGAGGGCAGTGGAGGCCAATTCACTGGATGGATTTAAGAGAGAGTTAGATAGAGCTCTAGGGCTAGTGGAATCAAGGGATATGGGGAGAAGGCAGGCACGGGGCACTGATTGTGGATGATCAGCCATGATCACAGTGAATGCCGGTGCTGGCTTGAAGGGCCGAATGGCCTCCTCCTAGACCTACTTTCTATGTTTATATGCTTCAATGCAAGATAATGTCTATTACAGTCCAATTATAGATAGTTTGAAGTTCTCCAATGTGGTAGATAGATGGGAGGTCAGGACAATAGGCATCTCTAGTTGGTGAGAGGATTAATTTAGTTTGTTTATTGTCACGTGTACCGAGGTACAGTGAAAATATTTTTGTTGCGTGCTAACCAGTCAGCGGTAAGACAATACATGATTACAATCGAGCCGTCTTCTATAAATGACCCCCCAGTGTGTGTAGGATAGAAGTAGTGTAAAGGTCGCTGGTTGGCACGGACAAGGGACCTGTTTCCATGCTGTATGTCTACAAAAAACAAAACTGGACTGAAGAGAACTAAACTGAACTGATCTAAACTAAACTAAACTAAACTAAACTGATCTAATCTAAACTGATCTAAACTAATCTATAGATCTAAACTAATCTAAAACTGATCTAACCTGATCTAAACTGATCTAACCTGATCTAAACTGATCTAAACCTGATCTAGCCTGATCTAATCTAACCTGATCTAAACTGATCTAAACTGATCTAACCTGATCTAAACTAACTGATCTAAACTGATGTAAACTAAACTGAGTTAAACTAAAATGATCTAAACGGAACTAAACTGATTTAAACTGATCTAAACTAATCTAAACTGATCTAAACTAATCTAAACTAATCTAAACTGATCTAAACTAATCTAAACTAATCTAAACTAATCTAAACTAATCTAAACTTATCTAAACTAAACTAATCTAAACAGATCTAAACTAATCTAAACTAAACTAAACTAATCTAAACGAATCTAAACGAATCTAAACTAAACTAAAAAATCTAAACTAAACTAATTTAAACTGATCTAAACAAATCTAAACTAAACTAATCTAAACTGATCTAAACTAATCTAAACTAAACTGATCTAAACTAAAACTAATCTAATCTAAACTGATTTAAACTGATCTAAACTGATCTAAACTAAACTAATCTAATGTTGTCTATATGCTGATACATGTGAGGAGCTACATCTTGGCAGGACAAATCAAAATAGGACGTACATGGTAAATGGTAGGGAATTGAAGAATACAGTTGAACAGAGGGATCTGGGTATAACCGTGCATAGTTCCTTGAAGGTGGAATCTCATATAGATTAGGGTGGTAAAGAAAGCTTTTGGTATGCTAGCCTTTATAAATCAGAGCATTGAGTATAGAAGCTGGGATGTAATGTTAAAATTGTACAAGGCATTGGTGAGACCAAATCTGGAGTATGGTGTACAATTTTGGTCGCCCAATTATAGGAAGGATGTCAACAAAATAGAGGGCCTCCTAGCAGGTAAAGCAGACCAATTTCAAAAGACGTGGTCTATGTTTCTGGACCTATTACAAGTATGAGGTGCAATAGTAACCTAAAAAAAACAAACAAATATATAAATAAGCGGAATCAGGACCTGGTAACGGGAGGTAAAATAACAAAAACAGACTTGGTTGGTAGTCCCCTTTCTGCGGAGTTTAATGTTATAATAGAGCGATTGTTTCTACTTTCTCTTTCTCTCTTTTCTAGGGTCTATTTTCTCACTTTACTTTCTTCTCTAACTTCTTTCCTAAGGGGCTTTCTTTTCCTTACACTCTTGCACTGCACGACTCTCTTGCACTTTCTTTACTTTCCTAACTTCTACCTTTTTCTTAAAGCTCTAAGAAAAAAAAAAAAGAAGCGGTACAAAAAATGTATTAAGATATATGTGTTGTGTAGAATTGTAATTTACCGTACTTCTAATTAAAAAAATAAAATAAAAAAAATAAAAAAAAATTGTACAAGGCATTGGTGAGCAAGTCTGGAGTATGGTGTACAATTTTGGTCGCCCAATTATAGGAAGGATGTCAACAAAATAGAGAGAGTACAGAGGAGATTTACTAGAATGTTGCCTGGGTTTCAACAACTAAGTTACAGAGATAGGTTGAATAAGTTAGGGCTTTATTCTCTGGAGCGCAGAAGGTTAAGGGGGGACTTGATAGAGGTCTTTAAAATGATGAGAGGGATAGACAGAGTTGATGTGGACAAGCTTTTCCCACTGAGAGTAGGGAAGATTCAAACAAGGGGACATGACTTCAGAATTAAGGGACAGAAGTTTAGGGGTAACATGAGGGGGAACTTATTTACTCAGAGAGTGGTAGCGGTGTGGAATGAGCTTCCAGAGGAAGTGGTGGAGGCAGGTTCGTTGGTATCATTTAAAAATAAATTGGATAGGCATATGGATGAGAATGGAATGGAGGGTTATGGTATGAGTGCAGGTGGGACTAAGGGGAAAAAGTTGTTCGGCACGGACTTGTAGGGCCGAGATGGCCTGTTTCTGTGCTGTAATTGTTATATGGTTATATGGTTGATCTATACTAATCTAAACTAAACTAAACTAAACTAAACTAAACTAAACTAAACTAAACTAAACTAAACTAAACTAAACTAAACTAAACTAAACTGATCTATACTGAAGAAGGGTTTCGGCCCGAAACGTCGCCTATTTCCTTCGCTCCATAGATGCTGTTGCACCCGCTGAGTTTCTCCAGCATTTTTGTGTACCTTCGATCTATATTGATATAAACTGATCTAAACTAAACTAAACTAACATAAAATAAACGGAACTGAACTGATATCAACCAAACTATAGGGTGATTTCACCAAAGGTCAAATGAGTGTAGATCCCCCCCTCACGTGATCGAATAATTTAACTGGAGGACATATGTCACTTCGGTACATGTAAGTGAATGGGGAAACACGCACTTTCAGACCCGTTAAAAACATGGAAAACGGCCGATTTTTGAGCTGAAAATTTCTGTGCTAGTTGGGGTGACCGTGAAGCACAGCGACCTAAATCTTCAGGCAAAACAAAAGATAGAAAGTAAGGTAATTACAAGAGGGAACTGAAGGTGCCAATCCAGTGGAAGTGAACAGCGGACATTTGCCGTGGAGATTTAAAGATCCAAAATATCGGGAATTATCGCGTTTGCTCGCTGAATTTCATCAAAAGTAAGTTAATAATGCCTTACTTTTGATGAAATTCAGCGAGCAAACACGATAATTCCCGATATTTTGGATCTTTAAATCTCCACGCCAAATGTCTGCTGTTCACTTCCGCTGTTTTTCCACCTTCAGTTCCCTCTTGCAATTACCTTACTTTCTATCTTTTGTTTTGCCTGAAAATTTAGGTCGCTGTGCCTCACGGTCACCCCGACTAGCACAGAAAATTTCAGCTCCAAAATCGGCCGTTTTCCATGTTTTTAACGGGTGTGAAAGTGCGCGTTTCCCCATTCACTAACATGTACCGAAGTGACATATGTCCTCCAGTTAAATTTTTCGGTCACGTGAGGGGGGATCTACACTCATTTGACCTTTGGTGAAATCACCCTGTACTGAACTAAACTAAACTAAACTGATTTAAACGGACTGAGAGTTGGGCCGAACGGCCTGTTTCCGTGCTGTGTGATTATTGCTCGTTTTCGGATGAAGGATGAAATAGGGACTCTAGGAGTTAAAAAAAAAAAGCCAGGATCGCATTTTTGAGTGGTGGAAGTTTGCAAATTTTGCGAAGAATTTGTCCAGGTGGGGTATTATTTTCACAGGTTGCAGTTAGCAATGGAATTTGCCTTAATCTGTGCCTCAGAGGGAAAGCGCAGAGAATCAACAGTGGCTAATCTAACACTTAAACAAAAACAAAAGAAAAAAACATGATTTGCGAGTTCCTTGTTTAAAGGGGGGATAAAAAAAAATCAATTGATGTTATCACCATTTTCCAACACTTGGAGTGTGTACTCAAGTGTGATTTGGGTTAGAATCCAGGCAGGTTCACTATGTTCTGCCCAAGGGAACATTACTGCCTTAACGAGAACATGTTGTGACGTTATCGGGCCAATCTTTTACAAAAAGCTGCCCTTTCCCACCTCCGACACTTTCAAGTGCTTCCAATATTCACACCCACTGTCGGCTGCCGGCTGTAAGGAAGACTCACAAGTCTCTCATCAGTGTTTGGGTGGTCTTTGCTAATTATCCATTTCGCCACGCTGACCTGTAAATAGATATCAAAAGCGGAAATCCTTCAACTCCGAACCTGGGTAAGTTTCCATTGAAACCTCTCCAAAAGAGCCGACTTCCTACAATAAAACATAATCACAGCCAGTAAATTAACATTTATGGCGTTGAATTTTTAAAATCCAACCCCAGAATTAAATACCGGCTCCACGCTCAATGTTAAAACTTGTTATTGGATCATAATATTCCTTGCATATGTTATTAACAATATCTCTTGGATGAGTTTCCAACATAATATATCTATCTTGGTTAAGTTAACAGTATTTCTTGGCTAAATTGTGAAGAGACTATTTTTTTGGATCGGGTACAAATATATTTCTTGCAGAAGTCCTGGACTAAATATTTCTTCAATATGTTCAATATATCTGATATAAATCAGAGCATTGAGTATAGAAGCTGGGATGTAATGTTAAAATTGTACAAGGCATTGGTGAGACCAAATCTGGAGTATGGTGTACAATTTTGGTCGCCCAATTATAGGAAGGATGTCAACAAAATAGAGAGAGTACAGAGGAGATTTACTAGAATGTTGCCTGGGTTTCAACAACTAAGTTACAGAGATAGGTTGAATAAGTTAGGTCTTTATTCTCTGTAGCGCAGAAAGTTAAGGGGGGACTTGATAGAGGTCTTTAAAATGATGAGAGGGATAGACAGAGTTGATGTGGACAAGCTTTTCCCTTTGAGAATAGGGAAGATTCAAACAAGAGGACATGACTTCAGAATTAAGGGACAGAAGTTTAGGGGTAATATGAGGGGGAACTTCTTTACTCAGAGAGTGGTAGCGGTGTGGAATGAGCTTCCAGTGGAAGTGGTGGAGGCAGGTTCATTGGTATCATTTAAAAATAGATTGGATAGGCATGTGGATGAGAAGGGAATGGAGGGTTATGGTATGAGTGCAGGCAGGTGGGACTAAGGGGAAAAAAATTTGTTCGGCACGGACTTGTAGGGCCGAGATGGCCTGTTTCCGTGCTGTAATTGTTATATGGTTATATGGTTATATGGGCAAAGGGTGGAGTCATGCATTTTGGCAGTAGGAATAAAGGTGTAGACTATTTTCTAAATAGGAAGATAATTGTTATATGGTTATATGTTAGTGACAATATTTCTTGCACATGTTTTTAACTTGTTTAAGTATTTATAGGATAAATTTCTGATGATATTTCTTTGGCTAAGTTTGAATATTTCTTCAATGAGCTCGGATTTCATAGGTCGGCACGGTGGTGCAGCGGTAGAGTTGCCGCTTTACAGCGCTCACAGCGCCAGAGACCCGGGTTCCATCCCGACTACGGGCGCTGGTCTGTACGGAGTTTGCGCGCTCTCCCCGTGACCCACGTGGGTTTTCTCCGAGATCTTCGGTTTCCTCCCACACTCCAAAGACGTGCAGGTTTATAGGTTAATTGGCTTGGTATAAATAAATAAATTTGTGTGTGCAGGATGGTGTTAATGTGCGGGGAATCGCTAGTCAGTGCAGACTCAGCGGGCCTGTTTCCGCGCTAAACGAAACAAAACTAAAAGCTGCTGACAATATCTCTGAGATATGTTTGGAACAGATTATTTCTTGCACATGTTATTGATGGTGTTTAGAGCCATAGTGTTCTGAAGTCATATAGCATGGAAACAGACCCTTCTGCCCATCTTGCCCGTGCCTACCAAGTTGCCCCATCTAAGCTAGTCCCATTTGCCTGTGTTAATCCTATATTTAGCCCTTGTGCCTAAAGGGATCAGGGGGTATGGAGAGAAGGCAGGTACGGGATACTGAGTTGGATTTGAGTATAGGAGCAGGGAGGTTCTACTGCAGTTGTACAGGGTCTTGGTGAGACCACACCTGGAGCATTGCGTACAGTTTTGGTCTCCAAATCTGAGGAAGGACATTATTGCCATAGAGGGAGTGCAGAGACGGTTCACCAGACTGATTCCTGGGATGTCAGGACTGTCTTATGAAGAAAGACTGGATAGACTTGGTTTATACTCTCTAGAATTTAGGAGATTGAGAGGGGATCTTATAGAAACTTACAAAATTCTTAAGGGGTTGGACAGGCTAGATGCAGGAAGATTGTTCCCGATGTTAGGGAAGTCCAGGACAAGGGGTCACAGCTTAAGGATAAGGGGGATATCCTTTAAAACCGAGATGAGAAGAACTTTTTTCACACAGAGAGTGGTGAATCTCTGGAACTCTCTGCCACAGAGGGTAGTCGAGGCCACAGTTCATTGGCTATATTTAAGAGGGAGTTAGATGTGGCCCTTGTGGCTAAGGGGATCAGGGGGTATGGAGAGAAGGCAGGTACGGGATACTGAGTTGGATGATCAGCCACGATCATATTGAATGGCGGTGCAGGCTCGAAGGGCCGAATGGCCTACTCCTGCACCTAATTTCTATGTTTCTGTGTTTCTATCCAATAAATATTGTTAGTAACATAGCCAAGTAATAGTGTTTAATAATTTAACCAAGAAATACTGTTGCTAACCTATCCAAAGAATTGTATTTAAATAACATATATGAAATATTATTAATAACATCCACAAAATATTGTTGAACCTCAAGATTCAAGATTTAAGAATTAAGAAGTTTATTGTCATGTGTCCCAGATAGGACAATTAAATTCTTGCTTTACTCCTGCACCTAATTTCTATGTTTCTATGTTTCTATTCCTCTAAACCTTGTCTAGCAAATGCTGGAAATGCTGTTATAGTCCCAGCCTCAACTACCTCCTCTAGAAACTCGCTCCATACACCCACCACCCTTCATGTGAAAATAAATTGCTCCTTAGGTTCCTATTAAATCTTTACCCCTCTCATCTTAAAACTATGTCCTCTGGTTCTTGATTCCTCTACCCTTGGGAGAAAAATCCCACATAGCATATATCCTATCTATCCCTCTCATGATTATATAACACCGCTATAAACTAATCCCACAGCCTCCTGTGCTTCAAGGAATAATGTTCGAGCCTGTCCAACCTTTTCCCCGGGAGCTCAGGCCCTCTAGTTCAAGCAACATCCACAAAATAATTTCTTGAATATGTTGTTAACATCAATTTTTATGGATGTATAACCATATAACCATATAACAGCTACTGCTACTAATGCTAATACTACTAATAATGAAATTACTAGTACTAATGCTACTACTACCACTAATAATAATAATACCACTACTAATATTAACAAATTAATTGTCTGCATTATTTAATATGTTTTATGAAGTATTTAACCATATAACCATATAACCATATAACAATTACAGCACGGAAACAGGCCATCTCGGCCCTACAAGTCCGTGCCGAACAACTTTTTTTCCCCTTAGTCCCACCTGCCTGCACTCATACCATAACCCTCCATTCCCTTCTCATCCATATGCCTATCCAATTTATTTTTAAATGATACCAATGAACCTGCCTCCACCACTTCCACTGGAAGCTCATTCCACACCGCTACCACTCTCTGAGTAAAGAAGTTCCCCCTCATGTTACCCCCTAAACTTCTGTCCCTTAATTCTGAAGTCATGTCCTCTTGTTTGAATCTTCCCTATTCTCAAAGGGAAAAGCTTGTCCACATCAACTCTGTCTATCCCTCTCATCCCTATATAACCATATAACAATTACAGCACGGAAACAGGCCATCTCGACCCTTCTAGTCCGTGCCGAACAAATAATCTCCCCTAGTCCCATATACCTGCGCTCAGACCATAACCCTCCATTCCCTTCCCGTCCATATAACTATCCAATTTATTTTTAAATGATACCAATGAACCTGCCTCCACCACTTCCACTGGAAGCTCATTCCACACAGCTACCACTCTCTGAGTAAAGAAGTTCCCCCTCATGTTACCCCTAAACTTCAGTCCCTTAATTCTCAAGTCATGTCCCCTTGTTTGAATCTTCCCTACTCTCAATGGGAAAAGCTTATCCATGTCAACTCTGTCTATCCCTCTCATCATTTTAAAGACCTCTATCAAGTCCCCCCTTAACCTTCTGCGCTCCAAAGAATAAAGCCCTAACTTGTTCAACCTTTCTCTGTAACTTAGTTGCTGAAACCCAGACAACATTCTCATGTAGTTAACATAAAACTCCTTGGATAAGTAACTAACATTATATCATAAGTTCATAACTTCACAAGTGACAGGAGTGGAATTTATATCGACAAAAATGCTGGAGAAACTCAGCGGGTGAGGCAGCATCTATGGAGCGAAGGAATAGGTGACGTTTTGGGTCGAGACCCTGATTTTGGCCATTTGGCCCATCAAGTCTACTCCATTCAATCATTCCCTCTCAACCCCATTCTCCTGCCTTCTCCTCATGACCCCGTACTAAGCAAGAATCTGTAAATCTCCGCCTTAGAAATATCCTCTAGAGCCTTCTGTAGCAATGAATTCCACAGATTCACCACCCTCTGACTAAAGAAATTCCTCAACTTCTTTCTAAAAGTACATCCTTTTATTCTGAGGCTGTGACCTCTGGTCCTACACTCTCCCACCAGTGGAAACATCCTCTCCATCCAGGCCTTTCACAATTCTGTAAGTTTCAATGAGGTGCCCGCTCATCCTTCTAAACTCCAGCGAGTGCAGGCCCAGTGCTGTCAAACACTCATCATATATTAACCTACTCGTTCTTATAAGATCTCCGCTGGACCCTCTCATCCTTCCTGATATATGTGGGCCAAAACTGCTCACAATATTCCAAACGAGACCAGTATCTTATAAAGCCTCAGCATTACATCCCTGTTTTTACATTCTTGTGATCTCGAAATCGATGCTAGCAAATTACCGCTTTGAATTGCAAATGTATATTCTTGGGAATCCTGCACCAGCACTCCCAAGTCCCTGTGTTCCCCCGATTTCCAAATTCTCTTCCTATTTAGAAAATAGTCTACACCTTTATTCCTACTGCCATAATGCATGACTCCACCCTATGCCCATATAACCATATAACCATATAACAATTACAGCACGGAAACAGGCCATCTCGGCCCTACAAGTCCGTGCCGAACAAATTTTTGTTTTTTTCCCCTTAGTCCGACTCATACCATAACCCTCCATTCCCTTCTCATCCATATGCCTATCCAATTTATTTTTAAATGATACCAATGAACCTGCCTCCACCACTTCCACTGGAAGCTCATTCCACACCGCTACCACTCTCTGAGTAAAGAAGTTCCCCCTCATATTACCCCTAAACTTCTGTCCCTTAATTCTGAAGACATGTCCTCTTGTTTGAATCTTCCCTATTCTCAAAGGGAAAAGCTTGTCCACATCAACTCTGTCTATCCCTCTCATCATTTTAAAGACCTCTATCAGGTCCCCCCTTAACCTGCGCTCCAGAGAATAAAGACCTAACTTATTCAACCTATCTGAGTATAGAAGTTGGGATGTAATGTTAAAATTGTATGAGTATAGAAGTTGGGATGTAATGTTAAAATTGTACAAGGCATTGGTGAGGCCAATTCTGGAGTATGGTGTACAATTTTGGTCGCCTAATTATAGGAAGGATGTCAACAAAATAGAGAGAGTACAGAGGAGATTTACTAGAATGTTGCCTGGGTTTCAACAACTAAGTTACAGAGAAAGGTTGAACAAGTTAGGGCTTTATTCTTTGGAGCACAGAAGGTTAAGGGGGGACTTGATAGAGGTTTTTTAAATGATGAGAGGGATAGACAGAGTTGACGTGGAAAAGCTTTTCCCACTGAGAGTAGGGAAGATTCAAACAAGGGGACATGACATGAGAATTAAGGGACTGAAGTTTAGGGGTAACATGAGGGGGAACTTCTTTACTCAGAGAGTGGTAGCTGTGTGGAATGAGCTTCCAGTGAAGGTGGTGGAGGCAGGTTCGTTTTTATCATTTAAAAATAAATTGGATAGTTATATGGATGGGAAGGGAATGGAGTGTTATGGTCTGAGCGCAGGTATATGGGACTAGGGGAGATTATGTGTTCGGCACGGACTAGAAGGGTCGAGATGGCCTGTTTCCGTGCTGTAATTGTTATATGGTTATATTATATGGTTATCTCTGTAACTTAGTCGTTGAAGCCCAGGCAACATTCTAGTAAATCTCCTCTGTACTCTCTCTATTTTGTTTGCCCACTTCTCTACTGCTTCTCCTAACCTGTCCAAGTCCTTCTGCAGAGTCCCTGCTTTCTCTACACTACCTGTCCCTCCACCTAGCTTCATATCATCTGCAAACCTGGCCATAAAGCCATATATGTACCGAATAATTAATAAACAGTTTATGTCTTAGATAAATCGCTGCCAATATTGCCTGGAAAAGTTCCCAACAATATTTCTTGAGTTAGTTGGTAATATATTTCTTAGATTTTTTAGTCTTAGCTAACATTAATAGCCCATTGCACTTTATCTGCTTGTTTATGTGTGTGTATAAATATATTCAATGGTAGATGGACACACTGATCTATTCTGTATTCATGCCAACAATATTCTGTTGTGCTGAAGCAAAGCAAGAATTTCATTGTCCTATCTGGGACACATGACAATAAACTTCTTAATTCTTAAATCTTGAATCTTGAGGTTCAACAATATTTTGTGGATGTTATTAATAATATTTCGTATATAAGTTATTTAAATACAATTCTTTGGATAGGTTAGCAACAGTATTTCTTGGTTAAATTATTAAACACTATTGCCTGGCTATGTTACTAACAATATTTATTGGATAGAAACATAGAAACATAGAAATTAGATGCAGGAGTAGGCCATTCGGCCCTTCGAGCCTGCACCGCCATTCAATATGATCATGGCTGATCATCCAACTCAGTATCCCATACCTGCCTTCTCTCCATACCCCCTAATCCCCTTAGCCACAAGGGCCACATCTAACTCCCTCTTAAATATAGCCAATGAACTGGCCTCAACTACCCTCTGTGGCAGAGAGTTCCAGAGATTCACCACTCTGTGTGTGAAAAAAGTTCTTCTCATCTTGGTTTTAAAGGATTTCCCCCTTATCCTTAAGCTGTGACCCCTTGTCCTGGACTTCCCTAAAATCGGGAACAATCTTCCTGCATCTAGCCTGCCCAACCCCTTAAGAATTTTGTAAGTTTCTATAAGATCCCCTCTCAATCTCCTAAATTCTAGAGAGTATAAACCAAGTCTATCCAGTCTTTCTTCATAAGACAGTCCTGACATCCCAGGAATCAGTCTGGTGAACCGTCTCTGCACTCCCTCTATGGCAATAATGTCCTTCCTCAGATTTGGAGACCAAAACTATACGCAATACTCCAGGTGTGGTCTCACCAAGACCCTGTACAACTGCAGTAGAACCTCCCTGCTCCTATACTCAAATCCTCTTGCAATGAAAGCTAACATACCATTATATTAACACTATTTTGTGGACAAGTTTATAAAATTCAATTTCTTGGCTAACATTAAAATACTATTTCTTAGATATGTTTTAAAAATATTCTTTCTTGGTTAAGTTATTAAAATATTATTCCTTTGATACGCTATTAATAATATTTATCGGCTGTTCTTAATGACTGCTTCTTGGATTAGTTATTACAATACAATTTCTTGGGTAAGTTATCAATAATATTTATTGGATACATTTGTATTAATATTGCTTGAACAAGTTACTAACAATATTAATTGGTTAAGTTATTAACATGCTAGAAACGTTATTAAAAATACTACCTGGACAAGTTACTAAGATACAATTTATTGGGCAAGTTACAATTTATTGGCTAGGTTACTAACAATATTTGGATACATTATTGAAATATTCTTTCTTGGATAAGTTATTAAATATTATTTTGTGGATGTTATCAATAATATTCCTGAGAATAGTCACTAGCAATATTTCTCGGGTAAGTTGGTAACAATATTTCTTGGATTTGGGAGTAACAACATTTCTTAGATACATTTTAATTATATTGCTTGAATGTTATCAACAATATTTCTTGGTTATTAAAATACTACATTGATGTTATTAAAATATTATTTATTGGTTCATTTATTAAAATACAATTTCAGATAAATAATCGATAATAATTCTATGAAGAGTCGCTAGTAATATTTCTTGGATGTTATTAAACTATTTCTTGTATGTTACCAACAATATTTCTTGGGTAAATTAGTAATGATATTTTTTATATTTGTTAGTAACAATATTTATTAGATAAGTTGGTAATGATATTTATTTTCATTTGTTAGTAACAATATTTCTTACATGTTGGTAATGATATATCTTGAATAAGATACTAACAATATTTCTTGCATAAGTTGGTAATGATATATCTTGAATAAGATACTAACAATATTTCTTGCATAAGTTGGTAATGACATATCTTGAATAAGATACTAATAATATTTCTTGCATCAGTTATTCACAAACAATTCTTTGGATAAGTTAGCACCAATAATCCTTGGATAAATTTTAAAATATTGTTTATTGGCTGTTATTAAATATTACTTCTTGGATAAGTTATTAAATATTACTTATTCGATAAGTTACTAAAATACTATTTATTGGCTGTTATTAAATATTACTTCTTGGATAAGTTATTAAATATTATTCGATAAGTTACTAAAATACTATTTATTGGCTGTTATTAAAAATTACTTCTTGGTTAAGTTATTAAATATTATTCGATAAGTTACTAACATATTATTTATTGGCTGTTATTAAATATTACTTCATGGATAAGTTATTAAATATTACTTATTCGATAAGTTACTAAAATACTATTTATTGGATTTTTTATTAAATACTATATGGATAAATATTAAAACTTGTATAAGTCACTAACAATATATCTTAAATAAAATGCTATGGATATGTTTCTTGGTTATTAAATACTATTTCTTAAACGTTATTGAATACTATTTATTTGATGTTATTAATGATATTTCTTTGATATTTTAGTAAATACTATTTCTTGGATAAGATTTTAGAATTATACACAATATAGTTATTAAAAATAAGTGGTGGCACGGTGGCGCAGTGATAGAGTTGCTGCCTCACTGCGCCAAGTTCGATCCTGACCTCTGGTGCTGTCTGTACGGAGTTTGTACGTTCTACCCGTGACCTGCGTGGGTTTTCTCCGGGTGCTTCAGTTTCCTAATGGCACTCCAAAGAATTCCACAACGTTGCAGGTTAATTGGCTTCTGCAAATTGTAAATTGTCCCTAGTGGGCATAGGAGAGCGCTAGTGAACGGGTGATTGCTTGCCGGCGCGGACTCGATGGGCCGAAGGGCCTGTTTCCGCGCTGTATCTCTAAACTAAACTAAATATTTTGTACATCAGTTATTAAATACAATTTCTTGGGTAAGTTATTAGGTTACATGGTAAATGGTAGGGAATTGAAGAATACAGTTGAACAGAGGGATCTGGGAATAACCGTGCATAGTTCCTTGAAGGTGGAATCTCATATAGATAGGGTGGTAAAGAAAGCTTTTGGTATGCTAGCCTTTATAAATCAGAGCATTGAGTATAGAAGCTGGGATGTAATGTTAAAATTGTACAAGGCATTGGTGAGACCAAATCTGGAGTATGGTGTACAATTTTGGTCGCCCAATTATAGGAAGGATGTCAACAAAATAGAGAGAGTACAGAAGAGATTTACTAGAATGTTGCCTGGGTTTCAACAACTAAGTTACAGAGATAGGTTGAATAAGTTAGGTCTTTATTCTCTGGAGCGCAGAAGGTTAAGGGGGGACCTGATAGAGGTCTTTAAAATGATGAGAGGGATAGACCGAGTTGATGTGGACAAGCTTTTCCCTTTGAGAATAGGGAAGATTCAAACAAGAGGACATGACTTCAGAATTAATGGACAGAAGTTTAGGGGTAATATGAGGGGGAACTTCTTTACGCAGAGAGTGGTGGCGGTGTGGAATGAGCTCCCAGTGGAAGTGGTGGAGGCAGGTTCATTGGTATCATTTAAAAATAAATTGGATAGGCATATGGATGAGAAGGGAATGGAGGGTTATGGTACGCGTGCAGGCAGGTGGGACTAAGGGGAAAAAAAATTTGTTCGGCATGGACTTGTAGGGCCGAGATGGCCTGTTTCCGTGCTGTAATTGTTATATGGTTATATATGGTTATATGGTTAACATTAAATAAGGTTATATGGTTATTAAATACAACTTTTTTGATATAGTATTAAATACTATTTTTGATACGCTATTAAATGCTATTTCTTTGATATGTTATGACATGCTATGGGTATGTTATTAAATACTATTTCTTTGAATTAACATTACATTTCCTGGGTACATTGTTTTTTTTTTGTTTTTTGTTGTTGTTTATTTTATTAGAAGTTAATACAGTACAAAACAGTACAGTGGAACCTAATTTTAGGTGCCAACTATGTAATACCGTAATCCATTCTATGTACAACGTCCGGTTTTATGTTATGAGAAGGAAGTAAGCAGGACAAGAAAAAGAAAACAATAGAAAGGGGAAAAAGTGGAAAAATTGATGGTAGAGAGTAGAAAAACGTGAAGTGTGTATATAAAAAATAGAAACATAGAAATTAGGTGCAGGAGTAGAGGCCATTCGGCACTTCGAGCCTGCACCGCCATTCAATATGATCATGGCTGATCATCCAACTCAGTATCCCGAACCTGCCTTCTCTCCATACCCCCTGATCCTCTTAGCCTTGTACAATTTTAACATTACATCCCAGCTTCTATACTCAATGCTCTGATTTATAAAGGCTAGCATACCAAAAGCTTTCTTTACCACCCTATCTACATGAGATTCCACCTTCAAGGAACCTAACTTATTCAACCTATCTCTGTAACTTAGTTGTTGAAAGTATTTAATAATTTAGAATAATTTAATTTAGTAATTATTATATATAATTATTTGTAATATGTAATAAGTTTCCAATTAGTTTTTTTCTTGGTGGTTATTAATAGTGATTTGTTATTTTTTCTTTCCCCCATCTTGTTTCCCCATTTGACAAACATGGCGGCTAGAGTGGTTGTGCAGGGGTTATCAGGAGGCAGACCAACGTGGATAAGAGGGTTGGACTTGCTGATCCAACATGGCCACCCGTGGCCGTCGGAGAACGTCTTTCTTACTGGCGTTCTACATGCTGGTAGCCAGCCACGGTGAGCTAACATTCCCACCGCGCTAGCGATCCTCCCGTACACTCCTTCTGTTATCCCAGCTTTGCATCCTACACACTAGGGACAATTTACAGAAGCCATCTGGGCTTTCCCATCTGGGCGGCACGGTGGCACAGCGGTAGAGTTGCTGCCTCACCGCGCCAGAGACCCGGGTGCGATCCCGACCATGGCGTTTGCACGTTCTCCCCGTGGGTTTTCCCCGGGTGCTCCAGTTTCCTCCCACACTCCAAAGGCGTGCGGGTTTGTAGGTTAATTGGCTTCTCTCAACACTGGTCAGCGCGGACTCGATGGGCTGAAGGGTCTGTTTCCGCGCTGTATCTCTAAACCAAACCTAACTTGCTCTGTCGCATAGAAACATAGAAATTAAGTGCAGGAGTAGGCCATTCGGCCCTTCGAGCCTGCACCGCCATTCAATGTGATCATGACTGATCATAGAAACATAGAAACATAGAAATTAGGTGCAGGAGTAGAGGCCATTCGGCCCTTCGAGCCTGCACCATTCGCCATTCAATATGATCATGGCTGATCATCCAACTCAGTATCCCGTACCTGCCTTCTCTCCATACCCCCTGATCCCCTTAGCCACAAGGGCCACATCTAACTCCCTCTTAAATATAGCCAACGAACTGTGGCCTCAACTACCCTCTGCGGCAGAGAGTTCCAGAGATTCACCACTCTCTGTGTGAAAAATGTTTTCCTCATCTCGGTCCTAAAAGATTTCCCCCTTATCCTTAAACTGTGTGACCCCTTGTCCTGGACTTCCCCAACATCGGGAACAATCTTCCTGCATCTAGCCTGTCCAACCCCTTAAGAATTTTGTAAGTTTCTATAAGATGCCCCCTCAATCTCCTAAATTCTAGTGTGTACAAGCCGAGTCTATCCAGTCTTTCTTCATATGAAAGTCCTGACATCCCAGGAATCAGTCTGGTGAACCTTCTCTGTACTCCCTCTATGGCAAGAATGTCCTTCCTCAGATTAGGAGACCGTGTACACTGTGGACGGCTCGATTGTAATCATGTATTGTCTTTCCGCTGACTGGTTAGCACGCAACAAAAGCTTCTCGCTGTACCTTGCTACACGTGACAATAAACTAAACTGAAAATGACAAACACGCTCTCTCTTTTCTGTTGCAGAAGGAAACCGATGTGACTGTTCTGCAGTTGGCAATATTAACACCGGTAAGACTTTATTCCCATTTGGGTACAGTGCCAAAATTTCATCACGCTTCCACAGGGGCCTGGATAGAGTGGATGTGTACAGGATGTTTCCACTAGTGGGAGAGTCTAGGACTAGAGGCCACAGCCTCAGAATTCAAGGACGTTCCTTTAAGCCCCTGTGCCACGATACGATTTTACCCAAGAGCTCCCCCCAGTTAAAAAAAAAAAATCAAACTCGTGTTACTTCATCAGGAGCATTCTTCAACTTGGACATTTTTCAACATGTTGATAAAACTTCACGAGTTACCGCGTTTCCCGAGTACCTGCCGTTAGCGTTACGAGCCGCTACAAGACATCCCCGAGCTCCGACGTACCCGCTACGTACATTCTACGTACCTACCACGAGTTTTTTTTTTTTTTTAAACTCTGGGGAGAGCTCTTGGATAAACTCACATCGCGGGCGGGACAGAGGCTTAAGGAAGGAGATGAGGACAAATCTCTTTTGTCAGAGGGTGGTGAATCTGTGGAATCCACTGCCACAGAACGCTGTGGAGGCCACAAGTCAGTGGATATTTTTAAGGCAGAGATAGATAGAAACATAGAAACATAGAAATTAGGTGCAGGAGTAGGCAATTCGGCCCTTCGAGCCTGCACCATTCGCCATTCAATATGATCATGGCTGATCATCCAACTCAGTATCCCGTACCTGCCTTCTCTCCATACCCCCTGATCCCCTTAGCCACAAGGGCCACATCTAACTCCCTCTTAAATATAGCCAATGAACTGTGGCCTCAACTACCCTCCGCGGCAGAGAGTTCCAGAGATTCACCACTCTCTGTGTGAAAAAAGTTCTTCTCATCTCGGTTTTAAAGGATTTCCCCCTTATCCTTAAGCTGTGACCCCTTGTCCTGGACTTCCCTAACATCGGGAACAATAGATTGTTGATTAGTGCGGGTGTCAGGGGTTATGGGGAGAAGGCAGGAGAATGGGGTTGGGAGGGAGAGATAGATCAGCCATGACTGAATGGCGGAGTAGACTCGATGGGCCGAATGGCCTAATTCTGCTCCTATCGCTTAAAGGATAAGCGATGGGAGCTGCTCCTTCCTAAAGGAACATCTTTTAATTCTGAGGCTGGTCCTAGACTCTCCCAACAGTGGAAACATCCTCTCCACATCCAAACATGTCCTTAGTGTGTAGATGGGAGGAGGTGGGGCGGGGGGGGGGGTGGTTTAATAGGAGTGTGGGGGGGAATGAAGTAGAATGCAAGTGGCTGGTGGGTTCGGAATTAACACGATGGGCCGAAGGGCCTGTTTCCATGTTGTAAGGCTGCATGGGTCTATGAATTAAAACACAAATTGTTATACGCTCAAATTGGTTTCAGTTCGTTAATCTTTAGTTTAACTTGGAACTGTTAAAATTCATGACCAATAACTAGCAAGGTAATAACTAACTTCCTAGAACTGTCACCAGAATCAAAGTCATCTTTGTCATTGTGCATTATTCTGGTCAGGGGTGAGGTAAAACGCAGTGTTTCAGCGAGCATTAGTTCCACACAATAGATTTTTACAAGAACAGAGCTAAATGGTCCAAAATATGACCCTGTTTAACTCTGGGAAGTAATCTGGAGTAAAAGGGTGGTCAACTTGTAGTTGTACAGGGTCTTGGTGCAGTTGTGCAGGGTCTTGGTGAGACCACACCTGGAGTATTGCGTACAGTTTTGGTCTCCAAATCTGAGGAAGGACAAAATTCTATTATCTAAATGGTGGCCGATTGGGAAAGGGGGAGATGCAGCGAGACCTGGGTGTCATGGTACACCAGTCATTGAAGGTAGGCATGCAGGTGCAGCAGGCAGTGAAGAAAGCGAATGGTATGTTGGCTTTCATAGCAAGAGGATTTGAGTATAGGAGCAGGGAGGTTCTACTGCAGTTGTACAGGGTCTTGGTGAGACCACACCTGGAGTATTGCGTACAGTTTTGGTCTCCAAATCTGAGGAAGGACATTATTGCCATAGAGGGAGTGCAGAGAAGGTTCACCAGACTGATTCCTGGGATGTCAGGACTGTCTTATGAAGAAAGACTGGATAGACTTGGTTTATACTCTCTAGAATTTAGGGGATCTTATAGAAACTTACAAAATTCTTAAGGGGTTGGACAGGCTAGATGCAGGAAGATTGCTCCCGATGTTGGGGAAGTCCAGGACAAGGGGTCACAGCTTAAGGATAAGGGGGAAATCCTTTAAAACCGAGATGAGAAGAACTTTTTTCACACAGAGAGTGGTGAATCTCTGGAACTCTCTGCCACAGAGGGTAGTTGAGGCCAGTTCATTGGCTATATTTAAGAGGGAGTTAGATGTGGCCCTTGTGGCTAAAGGGATCAGGGGGTATGGAGAGAAGGCAGGGATGGGATACTGAGTTGGATGATCAGCCATGATCATATTGAATGGCGGTGCAGGTTTGTAGGTTGCAAGTGGCCACCAGTCTTTAACATTCACACCCCGAGTGAAAGGTTCTGACTGTCTATTCCATCTATGCCTCTCATAATGTAACAACCACACACAATACCAGGTTTGATCTTGATCTCATGTGCTGTCTGTGTGGAGTTTGCATGCTCTCCCTGTGACCCGCGTGGGTTTTCTCTGGGTGCTCCGGTTTCCGCCCACACTCCAAAGACGTGCAGGTTTGTAGGTTAATTGCCCCCTAGAGTGAATGAGATTCAAGATTCAATTTATTTGTCATTTGGACCCCTTGAGGTCCAAACGAAATGCCGTTTCTGCAGCCATACATTACACACAAATAGACCCAAGACACAACATAATTTACATAAACATCCATCACATCGCTGTGATGGAAGGCCAAAAAAACTTATCTCTCCACTGCACCCCCCCCCCCCCCCCCCCCGATGTCAGAGTCAAAGTCAAAGCCCCCGGCTGGCGATGGCGATTGTCCCGCGGCCATTAAAGCCACGCCGGGTGGTGCGAGGTCGCACACTGGGTCCTGGTGTTAGAGCCCCCGGCGTGCGCTCGCAGAGTCCCGCGGCCATTCCAAGCCGCGCGGGGCGGTGATGTCAGGCCCCGCTCCAGGAGCTCTTCGACCCCGCAACTCGGGCGGGGGAAGTCGCCGTTGCGAGAGCCCTGAAAAGCGGTCTCCCTCCAGGGACCCGCGGGCTCCCGGTGCCGCCGTCCGCCAGACCCGCAGTTGCAGCCTCCGAATCTCCGGAGGTCGGGCCGCAGCAGCAGCAGCAGCAGCAGCGCTCCACCACCGCTCCACCCGCTCCGGACTCGGCCAGCTCCGCGACGGTGAGGTGAGTCGTCGGCACCAGAGTCCCCGGTCTTCTCCTGTTGGAGGACGCTCCTCGTTGCATCCCCAACGACAACGGAGACCCGACAAAGAAAAGGTCGGGTCTCCCGTGCAGGGAGAGATTTAAAAGTTACCCCCTCCCTCCCACCCCACCCCCACCCCCCCACACACACACCCCAACAAAAAATATCAAAAACTACATAGAAACATAGACAAAAAATAATAAAAACGCAGACGGGCTGCAGAGGCCGCTGCTGACGAGAGTCGCGCCGCCTACCGAATGTGGGATAGAAAGTGGGGTAACATCGAACTAGTGTGTGGACGGGTGATTGCTGGCCAGCGCGGACTCGGTGGGCCGAAGGGCCTGTTTCCATTCTGTACCTCGCCAATAAATATCCTAATTTCGTGCAGGGAGGCGTGTGGATGAGGGGTGAAATCTGTGGAGATTTAATGAGAATTTACGAAAAATAATTCGGCTTTGATTTAGCTTTGAAGGGGGTTACCAGGATTCGAAGTCCCGAGCTATAGGGAGAGGTTGGGCAGGCTGTGACTCTATTCCTTGGAGCGCAGGATGATGAAGGGTGATAGAAACATAGAAACATAGAAATTAGGTGCAGGAGTAGAGGCCATTCGGCCCTTCGAGCCTGCACCGCCATTTAATATGATCATGGCTGATCTTCCAACTCAGTATCCCGTACCTGCCTTCTCTCCATACCCTCTGATCTCCTTGGCCACAAGGGCCACATCTAACTCCCTCTTAAATATAGCCAATGAACTGTGGCCTCAACTACCCTCTGTGGCAGAGAGTTCCAGAGATTCACCACTCTCTGTGTGAAAAAAGTTCTTCTCATCTCGGTTTTAAAGGATTTCCCCCTTATCCTTAAGCTGTGACCCCTTGTCCTGGACTTCCCCAACATCGGGAACAATCTTCCTGCATCTAGCCTGTCCAACCCCTTAAGAATTTTGTAAGTTTCTATAAGATCCCCTCTCAATCTCCTGATCTTAGAGAGGTGTCTTTTGCCCAGAGTAGGGGAATCGAGGACCAGAAGACATAGGTTCAAGGTGAAGGGGGGAAGATTTAATAGGAACCTGAGGGGTAACTTTTTCACATAAATATGGTTATATGGTTATATGATATGGTTATAAAGGGTGGTGGGCCAAGCTGCCAGAGGAGGTAGTTGAGGCTGGGACTATCGTGAGATGCATTTGGACATGTACATGGATAGGACAGGATTAGAGGGATATGGGCCAACCGCAGGGAGTAGTGTAGATGGGGCATAGACACAAAATGCTGGAGTATTTCCAGCGGGTCAGGTAGCGTCTCTGGAGAGAAGAAATGGGTCAGATAGTGTCAGACTTTAGACTGAGATGCAGTCTGAAGAAGGGCCTCGACCCGAAACGTCACCTATTCCTTTTCTATACAAATGCTGCCTGATCCGCTGAATTACTCCAGCAATTTGTTTCTATTTCCGGTGTAAACCAGCATCTGCAGTTCCTTCCTTCACGAAATCGATGGGATACGTTGATCGGTGTGGGCAAGTTGGACCAAAGGGCCGTTTTCCACGCTGTGTGACTCAGTCTGAAGAAGGGTCTCGAACCGAAACCGTCACCCATTCCTTCTCTCCAGAGACGCCGCCTGACCCGCTGAGTTACTCCAGCTTTTTGTGTCTATCTTTGGTGTAAACCCAGCTTCTTCACACAGCGAGTTGTGAGTCTGTGGAATTCTCTGCCTCAGAGGGCGGTGGAGGCCGGTTCTCTGGATGCTTTCAAGAGAGAGCTAGATAGGGCTCTTAAAAATAGCGGAGTCAGGGGATATGGGGGAGAAGGCAGGAACGGGATACTGATTGTGGATGATCAGCCATGATCATAGAAACATAGAAACATAGAAATTAGGTGCAGGAGTAGGCCATTCGGCCCTTCGAGCCTGCACCGCCATTCAATATGATCATGGCTGATCATCCAACTCAGTATCCCATCCCTGCCTTCTCTCCATACCCCCTGATCCCCTTAGCCACAAGGGCCACATCTAACTCCCTCTTAAATATAGCCAATGAACTGTGGCCTCAACTACCCTCTGTGATAGATAGATATAGATAGATATGCCATTTATTGTCACTATACATGTACAGTGGCAGAGAGTTCCAGAGATTCACCACTCTCTGTGTGAAAAAAGTTCTTCTCATCTCGGTTTTAAAGGATTTCCCCCTTATCCTTAAGCTGTGACCCCTTGTCCTGGACTTCCCCAACATCGGGAACAATCTTCCTGCATCTAGCCTGTCCAACCCCTTAAGAATTTTGTAAGTTTCTATAAGATCCCCCTCTCAATCTCCTAAATTCTAGAGAGTATAAACCAAGTCTATCCAGTCTTTCTTCATAAGACAGTCCTGACATCCCAGGAATCAGTCTGGTGAACCTTCTCTGCACTCCCTCTATGGCAATATGCACTCCCTCTATGGCAATAAGGCAGGAATGGGGTACTGATTGTGGATGATCAGCCATGATCACATTGAATGGCGGTGCTGGCTCGAAGGGCCGAATGGCCTCCTTCTGCACCTATTGTCTATTATCTGCAGTTCCTTCCGACACATTGCATTTATTTAGTTTGTGAAGTTTAGTTTAGTTTAGTTTAGAGATACAGCGTGGAAACAGGACCTACGACCCACCGAGTCCACGCTGATCAGCGATCCCCGCACACTAGCGCTATCCTACACACAGTAAGGACAATTTACACATACACCATCCAATTAACCATATAACCATATAACAATTACAGCACGGAAACAGGCCATCTCGGCCCTACAAGTCCATGCCGAACAAATTTTTTTCCCCTTAGTCCCACCTGCCTGCACTCATACCATAACCCTCCATTCCCTTCTCATCCATATGCCTATCCAATTTATTTTTAAATGATACCAATGAACCTGCCTCCACCACTCCCACTCGAAGCTCATTCCACACCGCTACCACTCTGAGTAAAGAAGTTCCCCCTCATGTTACCCCTAAACTTCTGTCCCTTAATTCTGAAGTCATGTCCTCTTGTTTGAATCTTCCCTATTCTCAAAGGGAAAAGCTTGTCCACGTCAACTCTGTCTATCCCTCTCATCATTTTAAAAACCTCTATCAAGTCCCCCTTAACCTTCTGCGCTCCAGAGAATAAAGACCTAACTTGTTCAACCTATCTCTGTAACTTAGTTGTTGAAACCCAGGCAACATTCTAGTAAATCTCCTCTGTACTCTCTCTATTTTGTTGACATCCTTCCTATAATTGGGCGACCAAAATTGTACACCATACTCCAGATTTGGTCTCACCAATGCCTTGTACAATTTTAACATTACATCCCAGCTTCTATAGTCAATGCTCTGATTTATAAAGGCTAGCATACCAAAAGCTTTCTTTACCACCCTATCTATATGAGATTCCACCTTCAAGGAACTATGCACGGTTATACCCAGATCCCTCTGTTCAACTGTATTCTTCAATTCCCTACCATTTACCATGTACGTCCTGTAACCTACAAACACGTCCATGTAACCTACAAACCTGTACGTGTGGGAGGAAGCGGAAGATCTTGGAGCAAACCCACGCATCTGAAGTTCTTTCCTGCCCTGTGCGACTATTCCGGACGGATCCCGATTCCCAGTTTGTGTGTTAACGCTCCAGGTTTTTCTTTCTTACCGCCATCCAGCAGGTTCGCCGGGCTGATCATTTCGGGAAGGAAGTTCCTGGCCATATTCCTGGAGAACCACTCCAGCACGGCCATCTTGGCGCTGAACATCATCACGTACGAGAAGGCGGCCAACGTCAACGTGTCCATCTTCTCGCCGCCGTTCTTCCGGGCGCAGACGGTCGGGGCCAGCAGCAGCTCGGTGGTCAACCTGGAGCCCACCTACATGCTGAAGGGCAACGAGGTGTCGAAGAAGGTGATCACCATCACGTCGGACGAGGACATCTCGGTGGTGGTCCTCAACACCCGGTACAACACGCAGGACGCCTACCTCAACCTCCCCGTGGTCAACCTGGGCACCACCTACTTCATCGTCACCTACAACGGCTTCCGTGCCAACCACCGGCAGTTTGCCATCGCCAACGGCAACGAGCACGTGCAGGTCACCATCACGGTGTCGGGGTCGGTGGAGTTCAACGGCACGGAGTACGTGGACCGCCAGAAGTTCACCTTCACCCTGGACCCCACCAGAGCGTGCAGTTCCAGAGCGACGTGGACCTGACGGGGACCAAGGTGGTGGCCAGCAAGCCCGTGGCCGTCTTCAGCGGCAACCGCTGCATCATGATCTCGTCCACCGACTGCGACCACATCGCTGAGCAGCTCCTGCCCGTCGACAAGTGGTCCTACTCCTTCGCCGTCTTCCCGCTGATGGACAAGGAGACCACCGACCTGGTGACGGTGGTGTCGGCCGAGAACGACACGGCCGTCAGCATCTACACCGAGGAGGGCAACGTCAACTTCATGCTGCAGGAGGGCTCGCACATCAACCTGACCGTCAACGGCGGCATGATCGTCAACTCGGCCAAGGCCGTGATGGTCACCTACCTGTCCACGGGTGGCAGCACCAACCTAGTGCCCACCTTCGACCCCTTCCTGCTCAACATCATCCCCTCCGCCTACTTCAGTGTCTTCTATGTCTTCGTCACCTTTGCCAACTTCTACAACTACATCCTGGTGGTGTCTTCCACGCCCAACTACAACCAGATCATCCTGGACGGCAAGCCCCTGTCGAGTTACGCCTCGGAGAACATCACCTTCTGGGACTTCACCGCCACGCGCATCTACCTGGGCAAGACCGCCGGGCGTTACGTCATCATGCACGCCGACGCCCTCTTCGGCATCTACGTCTACGGCATCGCCCGCGGGGAATCGTACGGGTACTCGATGGGCGGCAAGAGGAACAGCGGTGGTAAGTCTCATCTCCTCGCCCAATGTCCCAAAATCTTCACCAGCCAAAACCGCGCCCGGCCCGAGCTGAACCGCGCGGATTCACATCCAACTCAGTATCCCGTACCTGCCTTCTCTCCATACCCTCTGATCCCTTAGCCACAAGGGCCACATCTAACTCCCTCTTAAATATAGCCAATGAACTGTGGCCTCAACTACCCTCTGCGGCAGAGAGTTCCAGAGATTCACCACTCTCTGTGTGAAAAAATTCTCCTCATCTCGGTTTTAAAGGATTTCCCCCTTATCCTTAAGCTGTGACCCCTTGTCCTGGACTTCCCTAACATCGGGAACAATCTTCCTGCATCTAGCCTGTCCAACCCCTTAAGAATTTTGTAAGTTTCTATAAGATCCCCTCTCAATCTCCTAAATTCTAGAGAGTATAAACCAAGTCAATCCAGTCTTTCTTCATAAGACAGTCCTGACATCCCAGGAATCAGTCTGGTGAACGGTCTTTGCACTCCCTCTATGGCAATAATGTCCTTCCTCAGATTTGGAGACCAAAACTGTACGCAATACTCCAGGTGTGGTCTCACCAAGACCCTGTACAACTGCAGTAGAACCTCCCTGCTCCTATACTCAAATCCTTTTGCAATGAAAGCTAACATACCATTCGCTTTCTTTGCTGCCTGCTGCACCTGCATGCCTACCTTCAATGACTGGTGTACCATGACACCCAGGTCTTGCTGCATCTCCCCCTTTCCCAATCGGCCACCATTTAGATAATAGTCTGCTTTCCCATTTTTGCCACCAAAATGGATAACCTCACATTTATCCACATTATACTGCATCTGCCAAACTTAGTCGAAGGAGGTTGAAGGAGGTCTTCAACATAGTTGAAAGAGGTTGAAGGAAGTCTTCAACATAGTTGAAAGAGGTCTTCAACATGACACCTTTTCAAACTCTCCTAAACTCTTCCAAACTTGCCAATTAGGTCGCCGCAGTGGGACAGCCCCTTTACTCCAGCATTTTGTGTCTATCCATGATTTAGACCAGCATCTGCAGTTCATTGTTCCCGATGTTGGGGAAGTCCAGAACAAGGGGTCACAGTTTAAGGATAAGGGGGAAGTGTCTTAGGACCGAGATGAGGAAAACATTTTTCACACAGAGAGTGGTGAATCTGTGGAATTCTCTGCCACAGAGGGTAGTTGAGGCCACAGTCCATTGGCTATATTTAAGAGGGAGTTAGATGTGGCCCTTGTGGCTAAAGGGATCAGGGGGTTAATTTGCTTGGCGTGAATGTAAATTGTCCCTAGTGCGTTAATAAGCGGGGATCGCTGGTCGGCGCGGGCTCGCTGTTTCCGCGCTGTATCTCTAAACTAAACTAAACAAAAGTAAACCGTGTAAACTTTTTGAGTATAGGAGCAGGGAGGTTCTACTGCAGTTGTACAGGGTCTTGGTGAGACCACACCTGGAGTATTGCGTACAGTTTTGGTCTCCAAATCTGAGGAAGGACATTATTGCCGTAGAGGGAGTGCAGAGACGGTTCACCAGACTGATTCCTGGGATGTCAGGACTGTCTTATGAAGAAAGACTGGATAGACTTGGTTTATATTCTCTAGAATTTAGGAGATTGAGAGGGGATCTTATAGAAACTTACAAAATTCTTAAGGGGTTGGACAGGCTAGATGCAGGAAGATTGTTCCCGATGTTGGGGAAATCCAGGACAAGGGGTCACAGCTTAAGGATAAGGGGGAAATCCTTTAAAACCGAGATGAGAAGAACTTTTTTCACACAGAGAGTGGTGAATCTCTGGAACTCTCTGCCACAGAGTGTAGTTGAGGCCACAGTTCATTGGCTATATTTAAGAGGGAGTTAGATGTGGCCCTTGTGGCTAAGGGGATCAGGGGGTATGGAGAGAAGGCAGGTACGGGATACTGTGTTGGATGATCAGCCATGATCATATTGAATGGCGGTGCAGGCTGGAATGGCCGAATGGCCTCTACTCCTGCACCTATTGTCTATGTTTCTATGTTTCCTATACATTACTAGTTAATAGTGTTCCATTTGTCACTTATGACTTATGAGTCGTAGCGTGAAACAGCATGGGAACAGGCCCTTTGGCCAACTTGCCCACACCGGCCAACAATGTCCCAGCTACACTAGACCCATTTGTCAACACTTGGTCCATATCCCTCCAAACCTGTCCTATCCATGTACCTATCCAACTGTGTCTTAAACGATGGGATAGTCCCAGCCTCATCTACCTCCTCTGGCAGCTCGTTCCATACACCCACCACCCTCTGTGTGAAAGAATTACCCCTCAGATTCCTATCTTTTCCCTTCACCTTGAACCCATGTCCTCTTGACCAAGGTTTCAAGGACAGTTTATTGTCACATCTACCAATTAAGGTACAGTGACATTCAAATTACCAGAGGGCACAGCCTCAGAATGAAAGGACGTATCATCATAGAGGGGATGAGGAGGAATTTCTCATCAGAGGGTGGTGAATCTGTGGGATTCTTTGCCACAGAAGGCTGTGGAGGCCAAGTCAGTGGACATTTTTAAACATAGAAACATAGAAATTAGGTGCAGGAGTAGAGGCCATTCGGCCCTTCGAGCCTGCACCGCCATTCAATATGATCATGGCTGATCATCCAACTCAGTATCCTGTACCTGCCTTCTCTCCATACCCCCTGATCCCCTTAGCCACAAGGGCCACATCTAACTCCCTCTTAAATATAGCCAATGAACTGGCCTCAACTACCCTCTGTGGCAGAGAGTTCCAGACATTCACCACTCTGTCTGTGAAAAAGTTCTTCTCATCTCGGTTTTAAAGGATTTCCCCCTTATCCTTAAGCTGTGACCCCTTGTCCTGGACTTCCCCAACATCGGGAACAATCTTCCTGCATCTAGCCTGTTCAACCCCTTAAGAATTTTGTAAGTTTCTATAAGATCCCCTCTCAATCTCCTAAATTCTAGAGAGTATAAACCAAGTCTATCCAGTCTTTCTTCATAAGACAGTCCTGACATCCCAGGAATCAGTCTGGTGAACCGTCTCTGCACTCCCTCTATGGCAATAATGTCCTTCCTCAGATTTGGAGACCAAAACTGTACGCAATACTCCAGGTGTGGTCTCACCAAGACCCTGTACAACTGCAGTAGAACCTTCGCTCCATAGATGCTGCTGCACCCGCTGAGTTTCTCCAGCTTTTCTGAGTAACCTGCAGTAGAACCTCCCTGCTCCTATACTCAAATCCTTTTGCAATGAAAGCTAACATACCATTTGCTTTCTTTACTGCCTGCTGCACCTGCATGCCTACCTTCAATGACTGGTGTACCATGACACCCAGGTCTTGCTGCATCTCACCCTTTCCCAATCGGCCACCATTTAGATAATAGTCTGCTTTCCCGTTTTTGCCACCAAAATGGATAACCTCACATTTATCGAGGCAGAGATAGGTATTTTATTTATTAAGGCAGAGATAGATAGATTCTTGATCAGTATGGGTGTCAGGGGTTATGGGGAGAAGGCAGGAGAATGGGGTTAGGAGGGAGAGATAGATCAGCCATGATTGAATGGCAGAGTAGACTTGATGGGCTGAATGGCTGAATTCTGCTGCTATCACTGATGAAACAGGCCCTTTGCCGACCAGCGATTGATCACGTATATTATAGGTATCCAACACACTTGGGGCAATTTACAGAAGCCAATTAACCTACAAACCCGCACGTCTTTGGACGTCTTTCATTCCGAAGAAGGGACCCGGCCCAAAATGTCACCTATTCCTTCGCTCAATAGATGCTGCCTCACCGCTGAGTTTCTCCAGCATTTTTGTCCACCTTCTACATAAAGAGCTGGAGTAACTCAGCGGGTCAGGCAGCATCTCTTGATAGATGTCGTTTCGGGGCAGGACCATTCTTCAGACCATATAACCATAACAGCACGGAAACAGGCCACTCGGCCCTTCTAGTCCGTGCCGAACACTTATCCTCCCCTAGTCCCATCTCCCTGCACTCAGACCATAACCCTCCATTCCTTTCCCGTCCATATACCTATCCAATTTATTTTTAAATGATAAATCGAACCTGCCTCCACCACTTCCACTGGAAGCTCATTCCACACAGCCACCACTCTCTGAGTAAAGAAGTTCCCCCTCATGTTACCCCTAAACTTTTGTCCCTTAATTCTCAAATCATGTCCTCTTGTTTGAATCTTCCCTATTCTCAAAGGGAAAAGCTTGTCCACGTCAACTCTGTCTATCCCTCTCATCATTTTAAAAACCTCTATCAAGTCCCCCCTTAACCTTCTGCGCTCCAGAGAATAAAGACCTAACTTATTCAACCTATCTCTGTAACTTAGTTGTTGAAACCCAGGCAACATTCTAGTAAATCTCCTCTGTACTCTCTCTATTTTGTTGACATCCTTCCTAGATGAGAGTTGAGTCTTGGTATCATATTCAGCATTGACATTATAGGATACAGAGACTGTTCCTGTCCCTCTGTTCTACAAATTTAATATTTAGTTTAGTTTAGAGATGCAGCGTTGAAACAGGCCCTTCGGCCCGTCGAGTCCATGCCGACCAGCGATCCCCGCACACTAACACCATCCTGCACACACACACCCTGGGGACAATTTACATTTATACCAAACCATTTAATCTACAAATCTGCCCGTCTTTGGAGTGTGGGAGGAATCCGGAGCACCCGGAGAAAACCTACGCAGGTCAGGGGGAGAACGTGCAAACTCCGTACAGACAGCGCCCGTAGTCAGGATTGAACCCGGGTCTCTGGCGCTGTGAGGCAGCAACTCTACCGCTGTGCCACCGTGCCGCTATTTAATATGGGAACAGAAACTTCCCGCTGTGGGTGTTACAATAATAGCAAAAACCAAAGAGAACACGGGCGAACTATTCGTCCAATCTGAATACAATTCTTAAGGGATTGGACTGTAGAGATTGTTCCCGATGTTAGGGAAGTCCAGGACAAGGGGTCACAGCTTAAGGATAACGGAGAAATCCTTTAAAACCGAGATGAGGAGAACTTTTTTCACACAGAGAGTGGTGAATCTCTGGAACTCTCTGCCACAGAGGGTAGTTGAGGCCACACAGTTCATTGGCTATATTTAAGAGGGAGTTAGATGTGGCCCTTGTGGCCAAGGGGATCAGAGGGTATGGAGAGAAGGCAGGTACGGGATACTGAGTTGGATGATCAGCCATGATCATATTGAATGGCGGTGCAGGCTCGAAGGGCCGAATGGCCTACTCCTGCACCTAATTTCTATGTTTCTATGACTGGCTAGATGCGGGAAAATAATGAAAGAATGGGTGGACTGGGCTTGTATTCACTGGAATTTAGAAGGATGAGGGGGATCTTATAGAAACATATAAAATTCTTAAAGCATTGGAATGGTTAGATGCAGGAAAAATGTTGGTGGTGACCAGAACCAGGGGTCACACAGTTTAAGAATAAAGGGTGTGCCATTTATTACTGAGATGAGGAAACACTTTTTCACCCAGAGAGTTGTGAATCTGTGGAATTCTCTGCCACAGAAGGCAGTGGAGGCCAATTCACTGGATGTTTTCAAGAGAGAGTTAGATTTAGCTCTTAGGGCTAACGGAATCAAGGAATATGGGGAGAAAGCAGGAACGGTGGGGTACTGATAGGGGATGATCAGCCGTGATCATGTGGATAAATGTGAGGTTATCCATTTTGGTGGCAAAAACGGGAAAGCAGACTATTATCTAAATGGTGGCCGATTGGGAAAGGGGGAGATGCAGCGAGATCTGGGTGTCATGGTACACCAGTCATTGAAGGTAGGCATGCAGGTGCAGCAGGCAGTAAAGAAAGCGAATGGTATGTTAGCTTTCATTGCAAAAGGATTTGAGTATAGGAGCAGGGAGGTTCTACTGCCACAGAGGGTAGTTGAGGCCAGTTCATTGGCTATATTTAAGAGGGAGTTAGATGTGGCCCTTGTGGCTAAGGGGATCAGGGGGTATGGAGAGAAGGCAGGTACGGGACACTGAGTTGGATGATCAGCCATGATCATATTGAATGGCGGTGCAGGCTCGAAGGGCCGAATGGCCTCTACTCCTGCACCTAATTTCTATGTTTCTATGTTTCTATGTTTCTATCATATTGAATGGTGGTGCTGGCTCGAAGGGCTGAATGGCCTCCTCCTGCACCGATATGTTTCTAAATGGTTTTAGGTTTTGTGTCACTTTCAGAGATGAGGAGGTCGGCATCGTTTGTCTGCATGACGCAGGCAGCTGAGTACACCTTCCCCTCCAGCGTCCTGTCTTCTGCCGGCGTGTCCGTGGCTGACGTCCACCTTGTCGACCCGACCTGCAAGCCCACCAGCAGGACGAGAACTGGGTGGTCATCACTGCCCCCTTCGACTCTTGTGGGACCACCATCAGTGTGAGTACCAGCACGGGGCGGGTG